>APFE031272801.1:0-11854 GCA_000404065.3 Pinus taeda | reverse complement strand
AAAATATAATGCTAAATAAATATTGGAATGTCCATGATTTTTGTTGTAAATTGTATATTTATATTACTCAAAATTCAAATTGCAACAATATATTGATTTTCTTTTTCTCCCATAGGATTTGCATTTCCTCATCATGCAACCCATACCAAAACCAAGATTAAGACTCCCTTTTGAAACAAGAATAAGAGCACATACTAAGCATAAAGATAATCCCGTTTTTATCCCTTGCAGATGAAAGATGAATAAGTACAAGCAGACAAGCTTAGCGAGCATAAGACCTCCAACAACATAGCCAAGATAGAGACATATGAAACCTACGATCACGAAATATAAATAAACCAACCACATACCAGAAGAGGCACATAAGCCTAACTTTCCGAAGACCCAGCATGTCGTAGACAAAACAAAGGTTTTCATGACTAAAATTCCATAATTCTTTAAAACCTAATCACACATCATATGCACGATTGTCTATTAAAATACTACTTATGGCATAACCAAATCAAAGTAGTCCAATACAATACATCATTTATACAATCAAGCATTAAAACAACTTTGAACCAACAAAAAACCCATATTGACTAGGCCTAAAAACTTCATATATGCCAGACAAGGTTTCCGACTTTTCGTAGCTCTATTCATTCTCAGAGGAGATTCTGGTTGGAACTCTTGCACATTAACCCAGAGGGTCCAAGAGATCTCCATTGTCAGACTCACGTGCAATGTGGTCATCCACATGAGCTAGGTGGGAATCAATACTATCCAACAAAACATATAGTTTCTAGGCATTCATTTGATGCCTTTAAGGGACAATAAGACAATGTATTTCTCTATTTACTTGTCTTTAAGAACCGTACCTAGTAAAGTTTACATTTCCTTGTGTAGAGAAAATGAATTAAAATATTCTTTCTCCTTGCCCTTAGTATGACCAAGGTCAGGAACCCAACTGAAATTATCCTCAATGAGTTCTAAATCATAATGGGATTGGTGTTTGAATCCGACATGATCCTCTAGCTTCCGAGTCTCCTTTCTTGTCCCTTGTGGAACAACATTGAAGTAGGTAGTTATCGAATCTTAGGCAAAAATCTCGACCCTTTGTTGCTCCTAACGAGCACAACCACCTCCCCTTTGTTTGCAATGAATTCTCTGTCTAGGAGGCATCATTGCAACACTGGGGAACACGTTGAACATCAACAGGAAATCACATGACTTGCAAGGTAACACAAAAAGGGACTAGACGAATGAACTTGACATTGAGACCTTATTCCAACAATGTCATCCCCATCTCTCCATACAAGTGATTCGGACTATATCGAGATGCTAGTCTGAATAGAAGGAGAATTACCACCCTCGACATACGTCCCACAACCGAGAACCATGAGGCATCATAATATGCCCATAAATAACACAAAAGCTGAGACACTGAACATAGATAAGGTGACAGGATAACATGTTATAAAGCAACATCACACTGAACTATTGGACTTCATATATAAAAACCATTCAAATTTCATAACATCTGACACTTGATGTCTCATGGCACCCCAAATACAAAGTCCCGTTAAACGATTAGACCAATCGAAAAAAAATCATGTACATTCAACCTTTGCCCTCTACAAAGAACTAGGCATTACTAGGCGAACGCCCTAACCCACGCAGCATATACCCACGTTGCAATTCTTTGCAAGAAAAAAAACATAACATAGGACAGAGGACTAAAAATTCGCACAAGACAAAGTGATGAGTAATCTCACTAGCCAAACACCTGGGCCATAACCTCATTGTTGAAAACAACCCTTGCCGCCACAAGAGCTCCTCTAAAACACACTTTCATACTAAAGCCACAAGCTTACCACTACATTCGCACAGATAATTAGCAAACAAAAGGAGGCCATGATCCAACCCTCACCTCCACTCCAATTTGCCCCAACCATCTCTAGAGCCTCTCTCCTTCCATTCCTAAATAGACTCTCGCAACTATATACTTGCATGTGTCTACATGTGGACTTTTAATGCACATTACAATTAGCCACCTTAATAGTACAATCTCCATTCAACGTTCATGTTAATAGTCAAGTATGTATATTATTGTTTATGGTTTAAAGACAAAAACGCATAATATATAAAGCAAATGAAGAGATTAATTCAAAGAGTCCTATCATTCTACATTATGTCTTTTTGATAAGTATGTGTATTTGAATTCCAACAAAAAATTGTTAAAATTTTATATTTAAACTATGTAATCTACACTATCCAAATACCTAAATTAATTTTTAAGGAGTTAAATTTATTTATGCATTAAAATAATGCAATTTAAACAACAAATTACAAATCATATATATAACTACATACATAAGGGTAAAATTTCTCAATTTAATTTTTTTTTTTTTTTTTAACTTTTTACATTCATAATTCAAATGGATTTTTTAAACCTTTTACATTCATAATTCAAATGGATTAATTATAAAAATATTTTTTAATTAGAAACAACTTTTTACAACTTTCTTAATAAAATTTGTTTAGATATCTCTCTTCTAATCTTGTACTTAATAAACTTTACTTACATGTCTCTTTTTAATCTTGGAAGTTGTTTTCTAGTTGACATATCCTAATTTTGCAATTTGTTTTCTGGTAATGGTCTATTTCATATTATTTATCTGTCCTTCATTTCCTTCTAATTGTATAATTTGTGTGATCATTCTTTGGCCCTCTCGTATGAAATATTTCTTTCTATTTGTTTATTTATTTATTTTATAAGTCGTATAATTTGTGTGATCATTCTTTGGCCCTCTCGTATGAAATATTTCTTTCTATTTGTTTATTTATTTATTTTATAATTCGTGTCCTCATTTTCGGACTTTAAACCCTTTGGAATATAATTGAATATATGTCAGCAGTCGTTTGCATATAATTTAATTGAATATATGTCAGAAGTTGTTTGCATTGGCCGGCAGAAAAACTCAAAGGCTCTCTAGTTTTTGACTAGTATGATTCAGATCGGATGCCGCACGACGCGGAGCAATTGCTTCCGGATGGAAAGACTGTCGGGCATACGGGTTTTTAATACGGATTCTCGCGATCTTGTCGAGTGTCTTGTCTAGGGTTTCTACAATTTATAGCGTTCCAATACTTTGCTGGACTTCTTATCTTAACCAAATGGGAAAGGACCAGTAAATTAAACTTTCTGGAAAAAATTGGCTTGCAATATCAACCAGCTATGTACAAATCTTCACGCAAAACTGAAAAACTTCCTCACGTTTTTATCGAGTCCTTGGCTATTATTATTGAGGAGGTTTGTCTTCACATGCAACTTATTTTCAATATTTTCGGCTTCCGAATAGATGTTTTATGGATTCTTTTCAATTTCGTAAGAAAATTGTACATGCGATTAATGCCCATTTTCTGGCATTCACATGGATGTTTTATGGATTTCTTCTCATTTCGTACAAAAATTTCATGGTTATCTTAATTGACAGATTGAGTACCTCTGTCTTATTATCTGTATGTTAACCTTATTAGTTGTGAAGCATCACATGCAACTGATTTTCAATCTTTTCCTGTCTTTCGTTTAGATTGTCTTATGGATTTTTCTTCATTTCCTATGGAAAATTTCTTGGTTGCCTTACTTGACAGATTATATGTCTTACGTGGCAAACAATATGAAAGAAAATATTATCTTCGTGTGCTGATCGACGAAGCGCCTAGCTCTCCGGCCCACGAGACAGCTGTGTACTATTCCTTTCACTAACAAATTCAAAATTAAACAACAAAATGATTTATTATCCTATCAGTCAGCTGCTGCATAGGAACACTGTTTCTGGTTATTCCAATTCCGGTACAGCCATAATGGATGGGGTTACAGTGTACTCCCTTCATTATTATATATTGTACACATCCCAGAATTGTGTAGATCATTTACGATTCCCTATGTCTTTTTTCCATAAACTTGCGAAGTTGAAATCGGCCATTCCAGCCTAGCCAGAATTATTGGGCATAGTTGCTTTGCTATTGATAAAATTCTGTTCCACTCCGTAGAAGTCTTATCAGAAATCAAAAGATTTGAAGATAGTCGGCGGGGGAAGAAAAATGGATTAGTAACCACAAAAGCTGGATTGAGTGTGAAGGATTTTTAATTCTGTTTATCATTTGGTGTGCACATTCCATCCGTCTTCAGGAATCTGAAAATTAAATGATCACAGAGCGTTGTGATTTTTTAATAGAATAAAATTTGAAATTAGCCATTAGCTAATAATAATAAACTAATAAATTAGTGGTTAAAGAATAATAGTAAAATATTAAAATGGTGAAAAATAAAAAAATTAATAATTAAAACGAAAAAGGACCATATTGACACAAAATAATTAGGAATAAGAATATGGATCAATCTTACATATTTAAAAAAGTGATTACTTAATTAAAAGCTTGAAATTGAGAATACAAATTTAGAATAATAATAAGGGAATGAGAGATTTTCAAATCAATGAAGTTTAAAAAGTGAGGAGAAATAACATTAAAATTGAAAATCTGAAGGAATTTTTATTTCTAATGAATTATAAACACTAATGAATAATTAAATATATAATAATTTAAATTAAAGTTAATTAAATTAATGAGAAAGAGAGCGGATAATTAGTTGCAAAAAATGATTTAATTTAGAGCTATTTTCTAAGTTTTACATGTTTTTTTAATTTTAAGGGTGGCTTTAATGTTTCAAATTGAAAAAGTACTCAATTATGACAAATTTTGATGGTGGGAGATGATTAATTGTTAGTGTAATATAACCATTATAGATCCATCTTAACCAGGTATCTAGCAAGAGAGATCAAATCTCTTGAGATCCAAATTATTTTTATAATGAAAAACTTTAAAAAATTGCACCTCCAAAGATTGCACCCCTCTAGATACTTGATAGATGAGGTTAAGATAATCTCTCTCTATATATGTAATTTTTCTTTCCTTTTTTTAAATTCCATGTTTGGATGCATAAATGGATTAAATCACTTGAAAATCCTTAAAATACATAGAATAAAATAGATTAAGCATGCCATTCCAACAAATATTTGCTCCAATAAAAAAATATTATAATCTAATTATTCAACTACTTTATATCAAATATAGATATTTTCTTATTATTAATATTATTATTAATTTAAGCCATATATAATATATAAATTGTTGAAATAGAAATATTACTTAAAATATTCTATCCACGTTAACTAAGTTTTCTTATACATTTCAATTACTTCTTCTCTATATGCTAAATTAAAATATTTTGTTGCGCTTTCATATATTTTATGTTTTTTTGATAAAGTTGATATTAAATAAATTAAAGATGACTCATTTATATATCTAATTAAAATTTGAAAAATATAAATAATATGAATTTTATTTGTTTTGTTTAATTACTTTAAAAGAAATTTAAAATTTGATATAAAATTACTTTATACACATGGAAATATCTTATTTATAATTGAGATTAAGAATTATATATTTGTATCATATCTCCTTTATATTGGATTGTAATACTAATAACTAATAAATCAAGTATAGCTAGAGTTGATACTATGTTTTATAATATTTTTAGTAAAACTAAATAAATTTGTATATTTGTTTTTTATTTTAATTATAGCCAACATTATTTTTTAATTTAAAGAATATCATATTTTCATTTTGATGGACTTGGTGGCACTATGGAAAGAACTGAATGAGCTTTTCAAGTCAATCAATATCATCTGAACAATTTAACTACTTAAAATTTTTCTCGGGAAACAACTAGTTTCCCTTTATTTTTATATTTACTATACATGGAAATAATTTCATTTTACTGATTAACCAACCTATATTTATTTTCATATTTACTATACATTGAAGTGCTTTCAATTTACTGATTAATCAGCATATATTTAAACATATTTAAATATGAGAATGGATATTTTTAGTTTACTTTTTTAATTTAAATTTTCAGTGCTTTGTCTGGAAAATGTACAACAAAGCTCGAGTTAAATACTGCCGGAGGAGAAAATAGACCCGTATAGAATTGACGAATTCTTGTCTAAAGAAATACAAGGTTTTAACATAATTTGCATTTGAGTGTTCCATAGCTATGAGACCTAAACAGTAATAAAGTTTACCATAATCTATGGCTTCCAAAGGTAATAATATACCCAACATAGTGAAGAATCTAGCAACCGGAAATCTTACCATGTAAAGAGAGTTGGAGAGCTCGATTGGAACTGCAGGCATAGCAGGATCCTTTCCTTTGAGCAGGAGAGATTTCATCTCAGAAAACTTGGCTAATTGAGGTGAATGGCAAGTTGGTTCCTGTTATCATTGCTTTATGTCCGTACGGACCCTTACCCTCCAAACACCTAGAGACCCGACAGTTCTGCAGAGGAGAAGCTCCCCACACGAGAATCCAAAAAATCCTTATAGGAGAAGCTCCCCACACGAGAATCCAAACAATCCATAAAGAGAGGAAAATACTAAATTGGTGGAGCAGTCAATCTGGAGCCTAAACTGCACCAACTCCTGCACTCCAAAAAAGAGTAAACCAACAACCACGTTAACATGACGAGCAAACGGACCAAAATATGAAACATTAAACGAAATTCACGGTGATTAAAACCTACTCCATCGAAAATCTGATGCCGTGAATGAGGTCTAGCTCAGCACCATTTGACCCATCATGTAATATGTAATCCCATTCCCATTGTGTGTCACGGCGATGAAGGAATGGGAATGAGTACTTGCTAAATAATAATTAGCCAAAATTATAAATAGAAATTTACATCTAAAATGCCACTAAATCAATTTAAAAGGTAATAAAATTTATAATAAATATTATTAATTTAATACAAGTTGTATTTTTATGAATATTTATTAGTTTATAAATGGTTTATGAATCAATTATAATAAAAATATTTCATCCCATCATATTATTTCTCTTTCTAACAACATTTTTTTCATCAACCCACAAGGATGTACCATTTTTAGGGTTGATACTAAATTTCTCTCACAACTCAATTGATTAATGGTTACACCTATAATAACACTTTAAAATATATATTTACAACTATAATAGTCTTAACCTTTCCCTATAATTCTACATAATTCAAAATACCATTGCTAGGATTATTAGCTATATCTAAATTGATATATAATGTAATGATGGTTCGAGATTAATCATAGAAACCCACCACTATTCTTACATAGTGAGTAAACATTCAAAGTCTGAGTCCTTTTATAAAATTGCATGTATATGGGAAACATGTCTTCATGGAAGCTGCATATTTTTCTTTCTTTATCATTAATATTAAAGATTAAAAAATATTAATTAAGCAACAATAATGCCTTAGTATTATTAATATAATAACAATATTTTTCTTTAGGTCCATTAAGCCTTTTAAGTCTCCTTTCTCTACCTCATTATGTGGTCATAACCTCCAGCTCTTTTGTCACACTCTTTGGTAGCCTTTATTATTCAATAGTCAATTACATATTATATTTTTCAAATTTTAACTATTCATCACACATACATGCAATACTAATATAAGAATGAAAGTTATGGTATGATATTTCCTTCCTCATATATGTTGAACTATAACTCACGCATGTCATCAATGTACATTATAGTTTTCACATCAAAATGTCAAAATACATGCAAACATTCCTTTTGGAAATTATATTATTTGGCTCGCACATTACTTCCTCGAGGTTGAAGTGGGGCCATTTGACCCTTACTTACCCTATCACTATGTTCCTTAGCAGAGTGACCTCCCTATCTAATATACACATTTGTTATACCTAGAAGCCTCCCTTCTGTACCATTTGAATCAAATCTTAATCAATGACATGGTTGTGTCATACAAATACTTTTCAACATTGACACATAAAACACATTATTAGAATATACCCAATTTCCTAAGTCAACTTGAGGACATAATGTTATAAAAATTTCTTTATTTTACTTGTCATGAGATTTTTTTTGAGATCATCATCATGTTTTTCTCATTTAGATATATCCAATGATATAAATTCCATAAAATTATGATTTATGAATGTAAAATTTTGACCTTGTGAAGATTTGTCCTCCCAAGTGCCAGATCAACATCAATATTATTGCCATGTGGCAGACACTTGATCATCCTTTTTCTCCCGTGTCTCTTTTATACTATACTATTTCATCTAATATGCAGTAATCCATGTCCATGTGTCACCTCTACATAGGGAATATTGCAACTTAACACATCAACCAAACTTTTCACCTAGATCCAAGATCTTCGTTAGGTCCTCTTATAAGAAGTTTTAGATGTCCTATATTTTGGATACGTTATGGAAATCTAAAACTTCGATATTCAAGGACAACATAATTGTCCCTCTTACCTAATTTGGATATCCTTAACCCACAAAGGCTTCCAAGCTTCTCCATATATTTAGGAAATCCAAGACATGTGGACGTATGCACAATGTCCATGATTTGGGCTGTAGAAGGAATGATGTGAAAGGTATGAAATGAAATGAAGTACATAAAAAGCGAAATATGATGGAAGACGACACAGTAATATGGTGAAAACCCAACCTCCTTTATTACTCAAAATAGTAGAAGAGTGTAGAACATAAACAAGGAAGAATCATGTTATCTATCTCTAAAGAGAGAGAGAGAGAGAGATGGTCACCACATAGATTCACAAAAGCTAGTACAAAATGCCAAAAAAATTGAATTTCAAAATAGAAAAATAAACGTATGGATTAAAAACCCTAACCCAAAAAATTTAATCTCTAAAAGCTTTGAGGGAGTTGAGGTAGTTAGTTGGTAGATAAACTTCTCAAGCGTACAATTTTTGCACACAATAACACATTTTAAATATCTAGTCAAAGAAATATAACTTTTAGTTAAGGTTAGGGCATGCTATGGCAACCCTTAGCCACCCAAATTGCCCAAAAACATCATTTAGGACCTCAAAATGACCCTAAATGTTTGGGACCTAAAAAACCATATAATGCTATCAAGACGATAGAAAACCATTGAATTAGTATAAGAGGCGGGGAGGCAACAATATCTAGTTGGATTAGTTCTCCACCTTTGGAACTAATGGTCTCCATTGTGCAAAATTTCCTCATCAAATTTTGATACATTAGCTTAATTTAGCTCTTGGTGAACCACTTTCCATGATGAAGAACCTCCCCTTCCTTGATAGCCTGGTAGAGTTGTATGTGCTACTAGCGGTGTTATGCAAAATTTTCATGATTGCAGAGAAAGGTGAATTCCATAAATCTAGTGGTCTGATATGGAACAAAAGAAGACAAAAAAATGGTGTTTTCCTTAGAGAAATTAGATTATGGGAAACAATCCTACTTGGAATATGAAGCAAGCCTTCCTTACCTCCTCACTTGTAAGCTCCAATTCTAGCTCCGAATGTTATAATGAGAACTTGCACACACAACTAAAACAAACAAAGGATCCACAACATCCACATAGCACAATATAAAATCTCTACATAATGAATCAACATAGAATTGAAATACATGAGTGCAAACATGAACCAACAAATATAGGAAAACAAGATACTCTTTGTATTAACAAATATAGGAGACAATTTAGAACCATAAATAGTAACTAACTTTGTACATGTCCCCCAAAATTGACTTGTCCTTCCTTGTCACAAAGCACACCTCAACATTGAACCTAAGGCATGAATATGGTGACTCCTTCAGTCTCAAGGCAATATCATAAGGGTACTATCAATCCCCAAAATCCAACTCAGACCTTATGGGAGGCAGTAAATTTATAGGGTGAGTGTGGTAGTTTAGGATTTACCATTATGGGCTTGAGACCCACATATGATGGGAGGATGAGCTCAATGGATAAGAGATAAGGTCTCCCAGATAGGATAATACAGTAAATCAAGCTCTTTATACGTGGAAAATAGTTAAAACTACCTTGGGAGCTCTTGGAAGAGGAAGCTTCAAAGATATTTTTTAATTTTCCCAAATTTCTAGAATCGGGGCACCTGTAAAAGGGAGAAACATGTGCTAACCAGTGCTAGTGAACAAGCATGCAACATGCGATGAACCTAGGTGACCAAACTGTAGGTTTTAACCCCGTACAGAAATTACCTGCATACGAATTCTAAATCACAGAAAAATAAACAATGCGAGAGCATAACACATAAAAACACATATGCACAGAGATTTTCCCCTGGATCCCAAAACCGGGACTACCAGCTTGATTTTTCATTATGTTCCTTTCATTGTTACAATACATATTTATACATGCCGAAGCATCCAATACGATGGACTGAAAACCATCGCATCCAAAAAACATGTGCGAAAATCATGCATAAAACGATAGGTGGGTCCGCCCAACCTAACATAGGGTCCAAAACCAAAATTTTCCGGGGCGCTGCCCCGGACCCCATAAGTGGGGTTATGGGTATCCCTCAAACCCCCTATTAACTGTGTGGAAAGAATATAACACAACCCAACAATCTCCCACTTGTTGTTTTCTTTCCACATTGGGCCATAGGAGAGCTTAGTCATTTTTCCAGCCCTAAAACACTCATTGTTTCTCTACACCAAGAGAACTTCTCAAAGCTAATAGATTTTGTCAATGCATCTGTAGTATTCTTCAAAGTGTCCACCTTTACCAGCAACACCTTTTTGTCTTCTATCATATCCCTCACAAAGTGATACTGAACATCAATGTGCTTTGTCTTTGAATGATAAGCAGGGTTCTTTGCCAAGAAAATTGCACTTTGGCTGTCACAGTCTATCCTTATAGCTCCCTGTACTAACCCCATACTTGAACACAATCTCTGCAACCAAACTGCTTCCTTGCTTGCATGAGTGGCTGCCATGTATTCTGCCTCTGTAGTTGATAGTCCCACTACAGATTGTTTCTTACTCATCCAACTGACTGCACCTCCAAATAGGTTAAACACATACCCACTTGTAGATCTTCTCTGATCCAGATCTCCAGCCCAGTCTGCATCAACAAAGCCACGGATATCCAACACTCTGTCCAATCCTGGTCTTCCTTGGTAGCACAAACCATAATCACTAGTGCCACGCAAATACCTGAAAACCCGCTTCACTGCTGTCCAGTGCTCCTTCCCTGGTTTTGACATAAACCTGCTCAATACTCCCACTGCATGTGCAATGTCTGGTCTAGTACAGACCATGGCATACATCAAGCTACCGACTGCACTTGCATATGGAACACGGGACATGTCCTCTTCCTCTTCTTGTGTCTTGGGACACTGTTCAGCAGATAACCTCACACCTATACAGGAATAGGAACCTTCACTGGTTTACTATCCTGCATATTAAACCTCTGCAATATTGTCTCGACATACTTCCTCTATTTTAACCAGAGCTTCCTCTTTGCCCGATCTCTTTTAATTTCCATGCCCAAATATAGTTTGCAGCACCGAGATCTTTCATGTCGAATTTGGAGGACAATTGGGTCTTCAAATCCTGGATAATTTCTTTGTCATTTCCAACCAACCACATATCATCCACATACAAGACCAGATAAATAACACGGCCACCAATTAATTTAAAATACACACAATGATCTACTTTGCTTCTGGTGAAGCCAAGTCCCCGTATAAATGTATCAAATTTTGATACCACATCCTTGGTGACTGTTTTAACCCATACAGAGACTTCTTTAACTTGCATACTAGTTCTTTCTTACCCTTCACCGCAAAGCCTTCAGGTTGCTTCATGTAGATTTCCTCTTCCAAATCCCCGTGAAGGAATGCTGTCTTCACATCCATCTGTTCTACCTCAAAATCAAAAGCAGCAACAACAGATAAAATTAATCTAATAGAAGTTACCTTGGCAACAGGAG
>APFE031272800.1:0-18377 GCA_000404065.3 Pinus taeda | reverse complement strand
TGTGATTTGAAAACAAGTTACTATTCTTAGATATGTGAGGCTTATCACAAGGCCTTATTAGGTACTTCCAATCCTAAGGGGAGGAAGAGTTATTAGGCATACCCACCAATCAATGGGTGCAACTGATCAATGACATGGTAGAGTTTTACTTCATGAAGAATACCACAATCCTTATACTAGATATGCAATTACAACTTCCTTGTCTTATAACGTGAAAAGGGATTAATCATAGGACTTGAGTTACCCCTTGGCATCAACCTATTTTTACTCTTGTGCACTTTTTTCTTTATTTATTTTTCTTTATTTGTTTGTAGGTTTAGCTTAGGTTACAATATTTAATTGATTAATAATCGACCCCTTAAATATGAAGCACTTCATTTCTCATCAGGGTTGGAATATTGAAAACTCCTTTCATTTAGATATCTCTTTCATTAGCCAAGAACTAAGTGACGACTTAATGGGGGTAGAGCTTAGAATAGGATTTTCCCATGCACTTTCATTTATCCTTGCTAATATTTATTATTTTAACATTATGGAAAATGACTCTTCTTTTCTTTATATTTCATGATCCTCTTATGGAAAAGTATCTAGGCTCCTACTCAAATCAGGAAAATGAAAAAATGACATTTATGATAGATAAAAATTAACTCGAAGATGGGATGTGGATACAAGGGAGAGTTAGAAAGTGTTAAGCATCAATTACCATGGACATGCAACATCAATCAGAGCCTCCTATTTTTTCCCCTTCTAGGATATGAAAGAAGGGCCTCAAGGAAGGTCACATTGTACTAGGGGAAAGTGATAATCGCCAAGGTGAAGTATGGGAACAAGAATACAACCAAAAGTGGTCTATCATCCAATTCAACCTGTGATCCATACTATAATTCCCTTAAACATTAAGTGAAAATTCTTGAATACAAAAATTGATTAGTACCTTATAATTGGTGATCCACGTTCATTAGATGAGAGGCTTTTGAGGTTAGCTATTTATGGACCATCATAGGAATTTTGGTTAACAAGTTGAACAATAGGAGAAATATTTTTCTCTGAGGGGTTACCCACATGAGTGGTAACAATACCTACTAGTATTTATATGTTATGGGATATAATATTCCTTGAGTGAAATAAGCCAATTATGTAAGGTGATGAGGAACCTTGAGTAACAATCAAAATATATACAACAATGAAGACTTAAATCTCAGTGATTTAATGCATGCTAATGAAGCTAATAAAAACTTAGTTTTGAAATTCATCGAAATCCACTATGTGGAAAGAAATACATGTTTAGAAATTGTGGCTCTAGATGATGGGGATTATTTGAAAGTTTATCAATGCATTTAGATCTAGAATATATACGAAAACTTTAGCATATTGATAGGGTGACTATACAGACCCCATAAATTGCAAACCTTCTTGTTGTAAGAAGAAGAAAAGATAATTAGAAAACGATCAGTGTCTCAATGATCATGTCACACTCAAAGTATTAATGATCCTTCGTAGAGTCAACCTAGGTCGACAAACTTGACTAAAGCAGATCTTAGATTGTTAAAATTTGAAACTAGGGACAAACTCCATGTGGGTCATCTTATTTGTGGTAGCTGATATTTTTCTTCGATCCCTCTGATCGAGAGGTGTAGGGTTGATCATCATCCAATTTTGACAAGTATTCATGGAGATATGAATTTATTTGTGTTATGGGACAATTCGTCAAGGTCGGCCATCAACTAAAATGCCCCCTCTTGTGCTCCACGTTTTGGTATAAATACAAGTGCCTTGCAAGTCATTTGTACACACAACTCTCTTGAAATTTCTTCTTCTCCATTTGTTTTGGGTTTTAGTGGAAATAAGAATTTTGAAGGGATAAACATTGTCCTAAAGGATGCCCTAGACACATCCCTAGATGATGTCCTAGCATCTCTACGCATGACCTAGATCTAGGATGCAGTCAACCCTAATCCAATACGTTGTCAAGGGAGACATAGTCATATTGTGAAGAAGACAACCCTAATCCTTTACGCTGTCAAGGAAGAAAGCCCTCATCTACTACGTTGTCCCAAGGGTGACCCTAACTGCAGTTATGGAGATGCCCTAAATACACAGCGATGGAAATGAAGGTAGAAAACCTAGTCGTAGGTCTAAGCAGGAGAGATGCCCTAATCTTAGTTGCTACGTTGCCTAATGGAGATGTTACCTAAACATTGTCTTAAAAGAGAAGTTCTACACAAGTAATGCCCTCGCTGTCATGGACCTCTCACACTTAAACGCCAAGGTAAAGAAGCCACCTCCAGCTATCCTTAGCGTTGTTCTCTAACTATTGTTTTGATTGTCATAGATTGATGTCTTAATGGAAGCATATTATTGTCACCTAAACGCTGAGAGGAGAAGACATTGGCATTGCTATGTGCTAGGCCGTAGGCCATAACACTATAGCTAGCCACCTTGAATATGACAGCTGGATGTATAGTGCAACATAGTGCACAATGGGACAACAATGCTACAACAATGTGACAACAATGGAACATGGTGCAACATATGGCATAACAATGGGACAACAATGGTCAATGGCATATAGTGCACAATGGGACAACAATGGTATAATGGCACAACATTGTGACAACAATGGAGCATGGTGGAACCATGATGCGTGGACAACAAGAAAGCAAGACTGCCATATGGCATAACAATGGGACAACAATGGTCAATGGCATATAGTGCACAATGGGACAACAATGGTATAATGGCACAACAATGTGACAACAATGGAGCATGGTGGAACCATGATGCGTGGACAACAAGAAAGCAAGACTGCCATATTGCCCAAAACATCAATGTTTTGGGCATGACTATTAGGTACCACAGTGCAGCAGTACAAATAGGATAGCTAGGCAATGGTACATACATATTTGGAGTAGTGTAAGAATGTTATGTTGTTGTAGGGACAACAACAATGCTAGGTTGATGTAAGTATATTGAGATAACAAGTCGTGATGGGACAACAGTACTAGCAGCAATGATATTGTGCCACAATGTTCAATGGGACAACAACATGATGAGACAAAACAATGATGGGACTGCCATGTCATTGTGCAGTAGTGGCACAATGTGATAGCAAGCATGGACAACATGGTTCAACCATGGCACATGGGACAATAGTGCAACATTAGGTGCAATAGTCATGAAGTCCAGCATTGTGATGATGGGTGCAACATGGTGCAACACGGTGAGGTGCAACATGATGACGAGATGCAACACGATGATAGGTGGAGTCATCTTGGAGAATCATTTGAAGCATCATGTCTTCAACTGATCTTATGTATCATCTTCTCAGAGATGATCTATGCTCTTACCTAGATAAGTCAAAGTGTTGACTTTTGTTGTAAATGTACTATCTCTCTCTCTCTCTGCTAAAATATTGAAGAACATATAAGAAGAATTGATCAATGGTTTCCCTACATTAGGGTTTGTCCCTGGGTAGCTCCACATCTTGTGTCCTCTTGCCTTGGCTTGTCTTCTGTGATTTATGTTTATGTTCTTTCTGCAGTTTACTTTAATGCTGATGTGATTGATAATCTAGAAAAGATATTGAGCTAATTGTGAAAATTGAAATAAATTTCTCTAAGCATAGAACATACCTAAAATTAACATGGTATCAAAGCGAGGTGAAGACAAATCCCAAACAAGAGTGAAAGAGAAATCACCGAAAGCAGTTGGGGAAGGACAAAAGGATCAATGGATTCCTCATCCCTCTTCAAATTCACCAAGGGTGAATTCGAAGCAGAGAATATTATCACAATGGCGCAGTGGAAGCTTCTGATGGCCTACCTAAAGATCACTTCAATGGGAAGTCCGGATCTAGGGGTGGAAGGAAAGGCAGATGCCTTGCTTCTAATAAGTTTGACCATTATGCAAAGGAGTGTCCAAATGGTAGGGACACATCACTTAATGATGATAACAATCATTCCAGGGACATCTTCAATGATCAGAGGAATGACGGGTAATGCAGGTCATCGAGGAAATGACCGACTCTTCAAGAAATCAAGGAACCCCAGGTATGAAGAATCAAATGTTGTTTTTGATAAGATAAAGAAGCGTTATCTTGTATTGGCCCTCTCCTTCAGACTCTTTGGGAATCTGGCTTATTGATCATAGTGCTTCAAGGCACTTCATCAGATAGAAGGGTGCTCTCTCTAATTTGGTAGAGATCGAAACAATCATGGGATTATACTTGGAGTCGATGCCACCTATCCTGGAAAGGGTGTAGGGAATGTTACTCCTCAATTGAATGAGGGTAACTTGATTCATTTACAGAATCTCTTTTATGTACCTGACCACAAGAAGAACTTGGTGTCCATTTCGGCAATGGAAGTCAAAGGTTTCAGGGTGGCATTCATCGATGGAAAGGTACGTGTTTGAAAATAGAATTTTCAAAGATGCTTTTTCTCATGAGTTCAGGGTTGGAAATTTGTATCAAGTTGCAGGATGGTCCATTGGGGATCATGTCAATTGACATGTCTCATCTATAACACCGAAGGTCTACTTATGGGGCCCTACCCAATGTGAGTCAGATGGTGACAGGGATGCCTGAATTCAAGAAGAGAATGAAGGCACATGTCTGAGATGTGCCAAAGGAAAATCTTACAAGGGAACCATTCCCCTCATGTAGCAGGTCGACAGGTTTGGAACAACCTGAGGAGTTTGAGATTTATGATCGAGAATCTCATGTATACAGGTGGAAGAAAGCCCTCTATGGCTTGAAGCAAAAAACCTCAGGCATAGTATGAGAGGATTGATATTTTTTTGATGAAGCTGAGATTCACTAGGAGCAAAACCGATCCAAACCATTGCTCAAAGGTTGTGGATGATAGACCTCTCATACCGACACCTTCTGAGGATGACCTGTTTTTGACAGGTGCAGACGCTCTCATTTGCAGAAGTTAGAGGGAGTTGGATTTCGTATGTGGAATGGTAAACCGCAAGCCTGTGACTACCTCGAGGATCTTAACTTTCATAAGTTATATGGTAGTGATGCTGGACCAGGTTTGGGAAATGCCTCTGAGTTTCATAAACTCATTTGCGTTGATGTTCTTGGTGAACTTCCATTTTGGCATATGTTTTACAGTTAGCATAATGAGATCATATATGGTTGAGCCTCACTGGATTGGTGCCAAGAATATTTTGAGATATCTTCGGGGCACAATCTCTCATGAATTGAGATACACTATCAGAAATGTGAAACTGCATGATTATTCAAATGCTGACTAGGCAGGCAGTGTGGAGGATCTCAAGAGCACTCTTGAGTGCTGATTCTCCTTGGGTTCTGTCCGATATCCTGGATGAGTAGGAAGTAGAAGACGGTTTCTTTGAGCACCATTGAAATTGAATACATAGCTATGAGTATGAACTCGTGTGAAGCTGCTTGGTTGCGGGAGCTCTTTAGTGAGTTGTTTGTACACATGATGGATACCACCGTGATCTTCTGTGTCAACCAAGGGGGATTCGATTATTGAGGAATCTCGTATTCTATGATTGCTCTAGTATATAGACATCAGATATTACCTTATCTGGGATGTGGTACGTCGATGAGCGAGGAGGCTCTATCACATTGAGACTAATGTACAGGTCGTAGACCTTTTGTCAAATCCTCGAGGAATGGTCAAATCTATGACTTTCCTAAACGACTTGGAGTCATTGAGAGACCTTTTTATGAGGGTACTGCATGTTGCATGCATTGAGCTCTGGGAGCTCTGGGGGGCTTGGTGTACTATTGGAGAAACACGCGACCATTAGGCGACTCACCCTCGCCTAATGGTGCGCTGTGTATAGGGTGAATGGATCAACATTCCCTTGTGATACCCTGAGGTGACTTAGGGACAGGATGAATGGTTCTCATGTCAAGGCATCCTACCCATGCAGTCTGGGACTCATGGGAAGTACCTCTCATCTAGCCAATGAGTAGGGAATTGGGATTAGGGACCATAGTAGTACTATTGATGGACGCATTGTTGTATCTACCATACTCCCTATGCTAGGATGAACTCCATTGATATGGGATCAATGTAACTGATCTAGGATTAGTATGAGTGGTTTGAGACACTCTCTTGTGATATTGATCTAGGATTAATAAAAGTGACTTTGGGTCAGTAGAGAATGGTATGAGACATTCTCGATCAATTCTTCTTCTTCATGGTTCAGTAGAGGAGAGCAAAGTAGAGATCAACAGAGCAGAGAATAATAGAGCTCAACAAAGCAGTGTAGGGAACTGATGGCAAAGATAATACAATCTGGCATATGGGTTAGTGGATGGAGTTCTCCCTAGTTGAGAGGGAGTGTTAAAAATGGAAACTAGGGCCAAACTCCATGTGGGTCATCTTATTTATGGCAGCTGACATTTTTCTTGGATCCCTCTCATCGAGAGGCGTAGGATTGATCTAAATATCATCCGATTCCGATAAGTATTAATGGAGATATGAATTTATTTGTGTTATGGGACAATTCGTCAAGGTCGGCCAACAACTAAACTACCCCCTCTTGTGCTCCACGTTTTGGTATAAATACGAGTGCCTTGCAAGTCATTTGTACACACAACTCTCTTGAGATTTTTTCTTCTCCATTTGTTTTGGGTTTTAGTGGAAAGAAGAATCTCTAAGGGATAAACATTGTCCTAAAGGATGCCCTAAATGCAATCCTAGATGACTCCCTAGCAGCTCTGTGCATGAGCTAAATCTTGGATGCAATCATCCCTAATCTAATACATTGTCAAGGAAGATGCAGTCAGCCCTAATCCAATATGTTGTCAAGGAAGATGCAGTGATATTGTGAAGAAGACAACCCTAATACTCTACATTGTGAAGGAAGAAAGCCCTCATCTACTATGTTGTCCCAAGGGTGACCCTAACTGCAATTATGGAGATGCCCTAAATATGCAGCCATGGAAATGAAGGCAGAAACCCTAGCCACAGGTCTAAGGAGGAGAGATGCCCTAATATTAGTTTCTACGCTGCCTAATGGAGATGGTACCTAAACATTGTCTTAGAAGAGAAGTTCTACACAAATAATGCCCTCGTTGTCATGGAGCTCTTACAACTTAAACATTGAGGTAAAGAAGCCACCTTCAACTATCCTTAATGCTATTCTCTAACTAATGTTTTTATTGTCATACATTTTTGTCTTAATGGAAGTCTATTGTTGTCACCTAAAAGCTGAGAGGAGAAGACATTAACATTGTTATGTGCTAGGCTGCAGGCCATAGCACTATAGCTAGCCACCTTGAATATGACAGTTGGATGTATAGTGCAACATAGTGCACAATGGGACAACAATGGTACAATGGTACAATAATGGAACATGGTGCAGCATATGGTACAACAATGGGACAAAAATGGTAAATGGCATATAGTGCACAATGGGACAACAATGGTACAATGGCACAACAATGTGACAACAATGGAGAATGGTGGAACCATGATGCATGGACAACAAGACAAGAAGGCTGCGATATGGCCAGAACAACAGTGTTTTGGGCATGACTGTTAGGTACAGCAGTGCAGTTGTACAACTAGGATATCTAGGCAATGGTACATACATATTTGGAGCAGCGTAAGAATGTTATGTTGCTGTAGGGACAACAACAATGTTGTGTAGCTGTAAATATATTGAGATAACAAGCCGTGATGGGACATCAGTACTAGCAACAATGATATTATGCCACAATGTTCAATGGGACAACAACATGATGAGACAAAACAATGATGGGACTGTCACGTCATTGTGCAGCAGTGGCACAATGGGACAACAAGCATGGACAACGTGGTTCAACCATGGCACATGGTACAATAGTGCAACAGTCATGAGGTCCAGCATTGTGATGATGGGTGCAGCATGGTGCGGCATGGTGAGGTGCAACATAATGACGAAATGCAGCATGATGATAGGTGAAGGAGTCACCTTGGAGAACCAGTTGAAGCAACATGTCTTCAACTGATCTCATGTATCATCTTCTTAGAGATGATCTATGCTCTTATCTAGATAAGTCAAAGTGTTGACTTCTGCTGTAAATGTACTCTCTCTCTCTCTCTCTCTCTCTCTCTCTCTCTCTCTCTTGCTCTCTCTGCTGAACTACTAAAGAAAATATAAGAAGAATTGATCAAGGGTTTCCCCACATTAGGGTTTGTCCCTGGCTAGTGCCATATCTTGTGTCCTCTTGCCTTGGCTTGTCTTCTGCGATTTATGTTTATGTTCTATCTGCAGTTTACTTTAATGCTGATGTGATTGCTAATCTGGAAAGGATATTGAGCTAGGTGTGAAAACTGAAATAAATTTCCTTAAGCATAGAACATACCTAAAATTAACATAGATGAATGTTTGATAATATGTTGGTATTAGATTTAATAGATGTTAATCATTATTTACATATTCATGCAAGCTAGTGAATTTTATTTTGGTTGATGAATCATGATAAGAATGTTCATGTTGTTTTATTACTTTACATGTGCTATGTTTTGAGATGATTAAGAACCCTGTGGTATTTATATATGATTTTATGTTGATAAGTGGTTCCATCTATTATATTGGTTTAATGATATATTATTGATAAAGATATGTTAAGATTATAGTTTTTTGAGGGATTTTATGATGTGGTGACATGATGTAATTGCATGGAATTTTTATGATAAGATGCTTTATAATTTCATGTGAGCATGCATTGCCTTAATATTCAACATGTTGTTATGAAAATGATGTTATGTTCTCATAATGGCATGTGACAATTAGCAAGTGAATTAATTTCTATGAGATAATGATGATATTATCATAATTGATGCATTGGTTGCACGTTGTGAGGTGGTGATTAACAAAACATCCACTAGTGGCATGAGAAGGTTTGTTCATTTAATGATTTCATGTAAATTTATACTTAAGAAGGAGAATATTTACAAAGTAACACCTTATGTGTTGGGAACAAACTCAATCAATACAAATATTTCAATGGTTTTTTCACTTTGTGTAATCCTCAATGAAACATGGAACCATCTTAAGAAGGATAGAGTGCTAACATTAGAATTGTGATTTCAAACTATGGAGAGAAGTGTTGGAGTAGTACATGCTATTAGATTTGTCTAGTTGGAATTCGATGTTTGGGGATAAGTACCTAGTAGAAGTTGAGAAGGAAGTTTAGGTTAACCATTTAGGATGCCTTGGGTATGTAAGTATTGAACCAAACCATATGCATGCTTAGGAATATGAATTTTTGAGCCCTAGAGGATTGATTACACTTAGAGGTTTTGAGCTTAGTATTGAATGGTGGGAAGAGGGATAAAGTTGTACTATCTCTTCCTCATAGTTGTGAAGGTCACCTAGGTGGCTCTTATACTAGTTACAACAAAGGCTAATGTGGATGATACAACAAGAAAGTGAAAAATTATAAGTAACAAAATTAAAGTTAACTTCAGAATGAGATTCACTTGAAAGGGAGGATGTGATGCCCTATATTATTTAATTAAAATAATAAGAAATAATAGAGAAATAAATTAAATAAATCGTCTTAAATTAATAATAGGTAATGAAAATTCAATAAAGTAATAAATAATAATAGCATGATCATAACAAGTAACCAACTAATTCATCAGAAGTGGAAAAGGTAAAAGTAAGATAAATTACTAAGTGAAATTAAGGAAAAAGCTAAATCTAGATTTTTTTATTTTTTTAATATACGATACTAAGTGGAATTTATTCATGGATGGACATGATGAATTATATTTTATAAATATGGATAAGGGAGTGATATACTTTTCTGTGTGGAAATCTTAAAAATAAAGAATTAAAATCTAGCATATGTAGTTAATTGAGCGTTGGATGAAATCTCATTTGTGTTAACTATGGGATTGATTGGGAGGAGAGTCATTCCTCACACTCAATTGTATCCAATCGGGTAAAATATTGAAGTAAAATAGCTATAGATTCACTACATTGTAAATGAGTTTTTCACTATGAAAATTTCAGGTAATACTCTCATTGTTTACTCTTCCTTTTGGATTATGCAACCAAAATTAATTTGTTTTTATTATTATCAATTAATGGTTGCAAATTACTCATTGAATTTATGTTAGTGTATTTATTGAAGTTTTATCCATTACACTTTACTTAAGGAGACTAGGATTTCTTCATATTTCAAATAAAAGGCATTGTAAAAAAATCAGAGCAACTAAGAATATAAAGGCCACATAAATAGTGCATGGCATCTCATAAATATTTAGACCCTGGGTTTGATAAGATAAATGCATGAGTTATATATCTCCTATTGTTTTTATTAATATGATGATTATTTGACATGTCATTTTTGGCACCATTGCTAAGGAGATGCACATGGAACAAGGATCATCTAAAGGGAACTATTGACAACCCTCTTTATTAGATTTCATATGCAGTATCATGCATTATTGGAAGACTATATAGGATGCATAATTCTAATTAAATATCCTAAAGGACAATTTCATGGTGCAATAAGAACCCCTCAAACTACTAACACACTAGTAGGAAAATCAGTAAAGTGATGAAACTCAAGGGTAAATACCATATCTCCACCAGTTCTTAAGGAAGAAGTTGTTAAATTCAATCCTATAGCAATTAATCTAGATGATGGATCCATCGATGCTATTTCACATTTTTACATTGATTACAAAAACTAAGAGAATGCAATAATTGACTAGTGGTCAAGCAATATTAGCATTTCAGGAGAATCTTGTTCAAGAACCATAATCCCATATAAGGTCCATTCCTTCTAAATAATTTGTAGTACAAGAAGGTCCAAGTGCTCGGATGGTCAATCCTTTGAAGAATATGTTTAAAGGAGAAGAGGGTGAATCCTTATATCAAGAAGCAACCAATGAATTTTGAAATTCCAATTCAAGTTTCTAGGGAAATTTTGTAAATGAAAATCATTCCATTATCTTCCCTACCAAAATTTCATGGCCTTTTTAGTGAAGATCCAAACACTTTCCTTTACAGATTTGGTGTTTTGTATCAATTCTATTATTATTTTCCAAATGCATAGAAGATAAAACTTTCTTTTCCACTCTTAAGGATGCAACATTTCATTGGTTCATCGGGCTAGGTGGAAATGTCATTCAGACATGGGAAAAAATGATCAAGTTTTTTTTGTAAAAGTATCAAGACTACTACAAGGACTAATATATTTCAAGGTGGCTCAAAAATACGATGAAGTCGTGTAAGATTATGTTGAGAGAATCTAATATAATCTATAGAGATCAAAACAACATAAGGTAGATTTAGAGACTCTTTGAATTATTCTCTTAAGAGGGTTTTGAGATTAGTTTATTGACATAATAAAGTTAATGGGAGAAAGGAATGTTTTACATATGTATTATGAGGAAATTTATGAGTTATATAGCATTACTGACAAGAAAATGGAAAACATGGAAAAATTCTTAGAGATATTGTTTCCAAAATTACAAACTCATTTAGGGGAGGAATTACCTAGGTTGGAATAATGAATCTATTGTACAATGTCAATATTGATACTCTTAGCTCCCTTAGTTCTCAATTAGATACACTCCAACCCGGAATGAAATGTGATGAAATAGAGATAGGATTAATAATATTTTCACCAAGTGTTGGAAGAAGAAACCTCTAAGAGATTGCCGATTAAGTTATGTAGAAACTTTTGCTATCTACAAATAGAACCGCACAACTAGTATTTTTCCTTTCTTCTTGGAGATAAAATTAGTATATTGTGGATCCTTTGAAGGGATAGAAAAATTATACTTCATTTCTCAATTAATACCATGGAAACCTCCTCCATGAGGTATGATACACAATCCTCCTCAAACTTGTTGTCTACCCATGCAATCATAGTAGTGGAATCTTCAACAAGTTGAAAACCAACCTTAGCAACAAGGTTGGAAAGTGTCTACTTTTCAGAACATGCCATAATAGTCAACCAACAATACCCATAGTAACAACATCCACATTAGCCTCCTTAACGACCTCCACGAATTCTTGCACAACACATTCCTATCTAAAAAATAAAGTGAATAAATTAGCATGTTTGCAGTGTTAAGTTCCCTAATTTCCTACTTCTTTTACACCCCCCATTGGATTGTCAAGACATCCATTTACAATAATGAAGAGTGATAAATAACAAAACTTACCCAATCATTATTGAACATGATGGTCAACTTGTTAACTTAATGCTTATGAAAGCTCTTATGGTCAAGTACATTGAACTAGGAATCCCTATAGTGAATGTTTATATTAACACATTTCCATTTTAAACATTTTAATTGACTTAGTACCCACCATCCAAATGTCATTACCAAGGATATTTTGGAGAATCTTGAACTACCTAATCTATGTGAAATTCCTATAGACCTTTGGTTAGGTGATCAATCTATTGTAAATCTAGAAGGGATATTAGAAGATGTGGTGGTGTTTATGGAATCATGGTTACACTATATAGATTTCATGATATTACAACAAATCTACAACCTTCGAAGATATCCATTGGTTTTAGCTAGCTTAAGGTTAGCAGCTAAAAATACCTGTATTAGATATAGATTTAGAGATATTACCATCTCTCATGGAAATTCTACTAAGAAAATCACCTTCTATTCTCTTTCTAAGCTTTCCACAAATCAAGAGATGTCTATTTGGGTGAAAAATGAGGATACTGAAAATGATTAAATTAACAATTTCTCAGTCAACCCCTACTCATTTTAGCATCAAATTTTTCCATCATTTAGTCATATATTTTACAAGGACTCTGCAGAAAATAGTTCATTATCTACTCTATCATTGCAATTCAATTTCATTCCTTGTTCCTTATATGTTGTATTAGAATCTCATAGTCAACTAGTGAAAATTAGCCCAAGGAAGATATTTAATATCAATCCTAGGTTAGAGACCTCACAAAAGACCAATTGATTAAGTTTCCATAAAAAAATAATGATGCATTTACATGGGAGTACATCAATATGAAATGGATTCATCTTGATCTTTGTAATCATGATATTTATAGAAAAACAAACCTCTATTTGTTTGGAAACCTTCCTGACAAATGAACTTTGTTATAAAAGAGATGGAAAAAAAAGAGTTATAATAATTGGTAAGTGTGAAATTTATCTTTACAATATTAGATAGTCAATGGGTCTCACTATTAGCAATAACACCCATGAAAAATGGTAAAGTGCCACCTTTGCATTAACTACAAAGAATTAAATAAAGCCATTGTAGATCATCATTCTCTTTTTCCTTTCATTAATCAATTCTTTCACATGTTGATTGATAAGAAATCATTTTCCTTCCTTGATGGGTTTAGTGGATACAATCATATTAAGATTGGCTTAGTGGATTAAGACAATATTACCTCTCCTTGGCTATGGGAAACTTATCCTTATTAAGTATTTCCATTTGGTCTTTTACAATTCCCTTGCTACTCTCTAGTGGGCTATTTTCAAAATATTTTCATATTTTTATTCATGCTTATCTAGATATTTACATGGATGATTTTACTATGCATGGGAATACTTTTAAGGAAGTGAAGGATAACCCAGAGAAATTTCCTGTATGATGCTAAGAAACAAATCTCTCTTAGTCATTAGAAATGATACACGATACTCACAGAAGGAATGTTGCACTTGATCATAATATCTATCCTTTAAATATCAAGGTAGAAATAAAGATAATTTTGAATCTCCCAATCTCAAAACTCAAAAGATATATGTAGCTTACTAGGACACGATGGTTATTATCTATTCTTCATTTTCAATTTTACAAAGAGTGTATCTCCATTACTTGAATTTCTTTCTAAAGATGTAAGTTTTCATTGGAATGGTTAGTGCCAAGTTGCTTTTAAAACTCTCAAGGAAAAGTCCTCAATAGCATTAGTATTGAGAGGACCAAACTAGTATTTACATTTTCAAATTTTCATAAATGTGTTTGATACTATGATTGGTGTAGTGTTAAGATAAAAATAATATCAACAATTGTATGATATTTACTTTATTAGTAAACAAGGTTCTCACTGATTATCCTATATTTGTGCATAGTGACTAGTCCACCATCTATTATTTGATAAATATACCTATTATTAATGGTAGAATGACAATTCCCCAAGGTGGGTTTGCAAAAACAAGTTGTTTTACTGAACAGGACTTGGAATAATGACATGAGAGGGAGGGAGGCTACCCACATCTAACAACCTAAATGCTATATCCACCACCACCATCTTGATTCTCTGCACAAGAGGTCATTTATGGTCTCAAACACAACTCTAACATATTATTAGGCATGATGAAAACTCTCTCTGTTCAATATATATTCTTCTACTTGTTTCAGAATGTATTTTAGTTTCTTGGTTTACGTAATTTTTTCTAAGTAAAGCATGCATTTGGTTTAAATTTTTATCCCCTCGAGTTAGAAACGATGTGGGAAATATGAAATTTTTTCTTCTGTTTTATTGGTATAACCTCCCTAACAACAAACCAAAGCAATATATCTATGATTCAGTCAAGTTTTTTTCTCGAAGTAATATAATACAAATCCTCTGATCTTACAAGAAACTAGTAGAATGACAAGATAGTTATTATTCCTACAAGAATTTGAAATCACCATCCTTCATCAGTGAGAAAAACAATATTTTTACTAACTATATTTCCTTACTCATTAATGAATGAGATGTCATTTATATTGAGCATCTTTTTCTAGATGTACATTTGTTTGTATTATCCATTAATACATTGTGGTTTGTAGATATTGTTAACTATTTGGTTGTAAGGAAGCTTCCAAAGAATATTTCACCAAAACAGTGGCAAGAATTTCCAAGCAAAGTGCAATGCCAATTTTATAAAGATTGTATTTCCATTACTTAAATTGTCTTTGAAAGATGCAACTTTTCATTGGAATGATCAATGTCAACTTGATTTTGAAGCTCTCAAGGAAAATTTGTTAGTAGCATTAGCATTGATAGGACCAGACTAGTCTCCTTGTTTTCACGTTTTTGTATAAGATTTTGATACTACCATTGGTATAGATTTAAGATAAAAATAAGATCAATAAATATGTGATATCTACTTTATCTGCAAAAAAAAATAACTTTCTATCCTATATTTATACATAGTGACCACTCCACCATCTATTATTTTATAAATATACCTATTATTAATGGTAGAATGACGGATAGTTATTATTGCTACAAGAAATTGACATCACCATCCTTCATAAGTGATGAAAATAGAATGTTGTTATTTATTTTGTTTCCTAAATCATTATGAAGGCAAGTCATTTATATTAAGGATGTTTTTCTTGATGAACATTTTTTTGCATTATCTATTAACACAATGTGGTTTGTAGATATTGTTAACAATTTGGTTGTAAGGAAGCATTCAAACCATATTTCACCAAAAGAGTGGAAAATATTGTTAAGAAAATTGCAATGTATTTTTGGATTCAATGCCATGTTTTTCACATAAGGTCCAATCTTGTTATCTATCTGATTTATTTAATGTTGTGTCCGAGAAGATGAGCTTTGTGAAATACTAAAAGCATGTCATGACAAACATTATGGAGGGAAATTTGCTAAAAAAGACTACCTACCTATTTTTTCATCTAGGTGATATGTAAACCATCATATATATTCCATTGGATAGTTAGCCACAATAAATATGATAAAATTGTGCTTAAAATCTGAAATATACACGAGGGTTTATTTCTCCTTAGCTTTTTGGATTTGTAAATTATTATTTATTGTTGTGCATGCAAATTATAATTACACGAAAAATAGAGAACAAAAAAATATAACTCACAAATCATGAATTAATAGAAGGTATAACCTAACAAACCCTTTCATGAGAAAACCCAACTGAAAGGTGAGGTTGCTCTTCTTTATTTCTCAAAAAGGAAAATGGATGCAAGTACAAACATGTGAGGCTTGTGAATCATGGTTGTTATAGTGCATAAATATTATTCATTTTCTCTCTCCCTATCCACTCTCAACTACTCTACTCATCTATGGAACAAAATTCACCCTAATAGAACAACCCCCTTTTACTCCTAGTGCACCATTTATAACATAACTTGATATCCTACAAGTGGTTAAATTTAACTTCTTCAACTCTTAACTAGAGTTACCATATGGACTCTTCTAGAGTCTTTTTTATCATTATGACATAGTTATCCACTTTTCCATGAATAATTGAGGTATACATGACATACACTTGACATATGGTGGTTAAATAAGAAGATCAACTTCTGAGTGGCATAATTTTTTCATACAAAGTCTGATTGAGGTGATTATTGCACTGTTAGAAAGGTAGTTGTGTCTAGAATAGTGAGAAAATGTCCCACACTTAAGTGGACCATTTTTTCCTACAAAAACACCATTTTATGAATCAAACTTATTTTGAAATGTTTTAGACCCTAATTCACCTAACTAGGATCCACCTGTAAAAATGGTCCTATGAGCCAATTCCTTCATTTTTTCCACTCTAACAACATCAATATGGATGAAAAATAGTATAATGATCTAATATGGATCATGCCTCCCCATGTTGGGAGGATTTTGGTCCCCAAAAGCTTCTATTGAATGAGGTGAGGAAATTTATCCTCTGCCTTCTCTTTGGTATACCATTTATCTTTGTTTGGAAGTTGTCCTTTCAACCCAATCTACCAAAGGTCATGTTGCCCCTATCTTATAGTTTTGGATCTCTTCACAAAATTCTTTCTTTCAAATCTTTCGGGCATCTAGTTACAAATCCTCTATATAAGGGAGGACTTGTTCCTCTTCCTAGTCTAGCATGGAAGGCTTATAGAGTTTTAGATTCTCTACAATCACCAATGAGTAAATTTGGATGCATGGCAATAGAAAAAGTCTATAGGTGTTATCTCACACCTTTTCTAATATCCCAAAAGGAACCATATCACATAGCCTCGATTTACTTACCAAGACCATGTAGCCTCTCCTTGTTCAATTGTAACCATACTTTGTCTCCCACCTTGAAGGACTTCTCTATCTTGTGTTGATCATGCCTAACATTATATTTTTCTTATGACTTTTGTTGGCTTGAGGGGGTCTGACCCACGTTCAACGTTAATTAGCCAAACAAAGCCCTACATTACTGGCCTTTTCGGCATCATCTCACAGAGCGCAGACTGAAGTCTCACCCGAACACCAGTATCGGGGGATGCTGGAACCAAGTTTCCGCACACTGAGATGGTTGTTATGTCGTTTGATTCCCTCTATTCCTGTCTTCCCGCAGGTCACTTTACTCTAGGGATTGCAAGACAAGCCCTTTATTTTGTCCTTTAATACTTCCACGAAAGGGTATGTCCGACCTTCGCGCAGTCCTAGCTTGCTAGTCAGGTACTTTCACGCTGCTATGGCAACGTGTCGTGCAGATTCCCAAATTACTCTAAGTGACTTGCTTATCTTATCCAATAATTATAGTTATCGCCACGTAAACTGATAATTGTAATTGCGTTCAATTATTCAATGTAATTGCATTTATTCGTGCATCACATAAGAATAATAAAGGAAATTCATACATAACATATCAAGATGCAATAACAGAACAAAGACATAGGAATTGCAGAATATCTTTCTTTATTAATATCTTCCAAGTGTTTACAACTCTGTCCACCCTGTGCACACAGCTGCAGGGGTCCGCACACTCAGTTGTGGACCTCTACCCTAGGCCTTTGCGCACTCAATGATAGAGCCTCTACCTACGCTACAACCCAAGACTTAGACTTCTTACTTCAAAGTTATGACTCCCCTACCTTATTCATCATTCTATGTCTCTAAAACTACTTAGAGCTTAGCTCTTTTTATACAATCTCTTACAATCGAGTTTACTTTTCAAAACTAAGGGTGGAATACCCTTTATGACACATAATACCTTTGTGCTCCGCGACCACAAAATGTGAAGTCTTTACATTTTTATTACAAAATTTGACTTAAACATGGGATTTTAGCCCCAAAAATTCCCTTGGGGAATCTCACTCCCAATAGGCCCCCAACACAAACATCGTGACTTGCCCTTGAGTCACTCGGTAGGCGCGGAAATCTTTGTGCGAAGGCCATCCATCTCAACCTGTATGACCGCTACCTCGGTCGTGCATTGAGTTGTTGCCTGCTTTGCATCTTCCACTGCCTTCTCGATCACTACTCCTGCGTTGTCACCCTGAAGCTTTTGTTGCGTCATTTGCAAAGTTGCAAGCTTGCCTTCAATATTTCCTGTGACTGCGTAAGCTTCCTCCAGCCAGGGCTTTAGTCACACCTTTAGCACGACTTCCTTGTGCAGCGTTGCGTCTACTTGTTCCTTCAGCTACTTGGCCTCTTGTAGCTTGGCTAGCCTCTGTGTCAACAC
>APFE031272796.1:233991-257289 GCA_000404065.3 Pinus taeda | reverse complement strand
AAATTTTCTCCACTCTTAATGTTTCTTTTATTTTAATTCTTAATCTCTTTTCTTTTAATTTTTAATCTTTATTGATGAGGCTGGACCGTAAGAAATTTCATACGTTATGCACCGTATTTAAAAAAAAAATTAACATAATGTTACATTATGTTGTATTTAAAAAAAATTAACACCACCATAATCTGTATTGTGAATATCTATCTCAATACTCATATTTATTTTTAATTAAATTATTTTATAAGATCAACATATAGATATAAACTTCAAAGCATAATAGAAAATTTATATTTAAATCATTACTTTAAGCAAATATTAAAGTCAGTAATATTTTTGAATAATATTTTATGATAATAAGAAAAAATGTTTCAAAGATTTTATTTTAAACAAATTACTTAAAATTTATATTTAATAAGATAGTAAAATTTGTTAAAAAAACTTAATAATAATTTTTTTAAAAAACTATCGCTAAAAATAAAATGTATTTTATAAATTTAAAATTTATCTTCAAAATAATTCAAAACCCATTTACATAATACTAAAATTTGCTTTACCATATTTAAATCAGAACTTATATTTACTTTTAATAAAATTATTTACTTGTCATCACCTAAACTCTAATTTACAAATTATATTAAAAATAAATAAATGTATGTTGTAATTATACCCATTCCAGACTTTGTCTATGGGCTCATTATAGAATATGGAGTTATTGATTGTATTTATTATCATGTATGTAGACTTACATTCCCAGAGGTTTATAATGGCGATATAACTTATACAGATTACAACAAGCATGAATGGATTGGTTTTTAATACATATCATATGCGAGGTGAACCCTCTGTCCTTTCCTAGATGTTGATATGCTTTCTCTTGTACCGAGAGGCACGCGGAAGATAACTATGGCAAGAGATTGTATGCCCTGGCCAGCTTGTTCAGGTTGCTCGAGCCATCTGTTTGGTATTACACCCATTGATTTCGTTATCACGATCTGATGGTGGAGGACGCTTAGCATTTCATTCCCTAACTAACTCTATTGAAAATAGCAACAAGAAATGCTAAAAATACCATTGCTAAAGATAACATTTCAAGATATATTCTAATTTTTGAGATGCTGCTGGTTGGGAACATAAATTATTTTCCTATAAAGCAATAAATTTTCTGCATTTATTTCATAACCCAGTTGTTGTTCATCGTTGTTAGAAATTTTTTCTTCCTACCATAGTTGTCTATATGTAGAGTCCAACATGGCTGATTCTTGAATCTGCCCAAAAAAGGTGTTCATAATTCACTAAAAGAAATTTCATATAAAAAACTTATCTTTCAACTTAAAGCATCTACCACTTGATTTTCCTTCCCTTTTATGTGTTTGATTTCGAGATTGAATTCACTTAGGAAGTCTACCCAATGAGCTTTCCTAGCATTTAAAGTTGGTTGCTGAAATAATTACTCAGACTATGGTGGTCATTAATTAATAAAAATTTCTTACCTAAAAGATAATGGTGCTACATTTTTATGGTGTGGGTGACTGCTGTCAATTCTAAATCATATGTTCAATATTTTTGTTCATATTCCTTTAGTTTTCTAGATTCATAAGCCACCACCCTGCCTTCTTGCATAACTACGCCACCCACTCCCTCCTTACTAACATCTGTACAAACCACATATTCCTTGTTGGGATCAATGATGCTCAGAATGAGCATTGTGGTAAGCAAATGTTTGAGCTGATCAAAACTCTTTTGACAATCAAGTGTCCACTTGACATTCTTCCTTCCTTTTGTAAGGAAGTAATAAGATATGCGACTTCAGAGAATCTGTCTGCAAACCTTTCGTAGTAACCATCTAGGCCCATAAATGATCTTATGCCGCCACATCCTTTGGCATTGGCCACTCCATAATGGGTCTTATCTTTTTGGAATCAACTGCAATTCGATCATTGGTGATAATGTGCCCCAAGTATTGGATCTACTCTTTAAAGAAGTCACATTTCCTATACATAACATACATTTGATGATGTCTTAGCACTTGCAATACAATGCGGAGATGTTCCTTATGCTCCTCTATAGTCCGAGAGTAGATCAGAATGTCATCGATGAAGATTAATACAAATTTATCTAAAAACTAATGGAAAATTCTATTCATCAGACACATGAATGTAGTTGGGGCATTAGTTAGCCAAAAAGGTAAAACCACAAACTCATAATGACCATAACATGTCGTGAAAGTACTTTTTACAACATATTCCTACTTGATTCTGATCTGATGATACCCAGAATGGAGATCAATCTTTAAGAAGATGGTTGTTCCCTTCAATTGGTCAAAAAGCTCATCTATATTGGGAAGGGGGTAATTTTTTTAACAGTTTGCTTGTTTAACTAGCAGTAATCCATGCACATTCGCAGGGTTACATCTTTCTTTTTAACAAATAATATCGGAGCTCCCCAAGGAGACACACTAGGACAAATATATTTCTTATCGAGCAACTCCTGGAGTTGCATCTTTAATTTTGTTAGTTTGGGGATACTCATTCGGTATGGTGCCCAGGACACTGGGGAAAATCCTAGAATTAGCTCAATAGTAAAATCTATGTCTCTTTTTGGGGGTAGGCCTGGTAGCTTAGAAATCCCTTTGAACAATTTTTCCCTAATTACTACTCCCATGATAATGAGTATGGTGATGACATGACTCCTATATGACTCATTGATTATATGACCTAATGATGATATCTAATGGATATCTATGACCATGATTAAAGATCTTTGAAACCTTGTAGTATGCATTACAATGATATGATGACCTTTAATGATGACCAAGGCACTCCCTTGGTGACCTATCATAAGGAGTGATGACAATACCATGACATCATTTTATGACCATGAGCATGGAGGGGAGTAGTAATGACCTAAAACAAACCAATGATCAAATTTTATTTCAAAATATAACAATTTTATCTAATGACCCTAAGAGCCACATGGAAAGAGAATTTGATGATTGGTGACTCATAGACCCTAACATCAGCTCCAACTGGGGATGGAAACTCCTTTAACAAGTGTCAAGAACACTGTAGACCAGGTAGCCTCATCCATTGGGTGATGGAGTCAAAATAAAACAATTGATACTCAAAATACTCATTCATTAGACTTAAGAAAAACTGAAACTGAGTTGAATTGATTGAAAAGCTTGACTACTAATTGAAATTACTTACACATGGTAGCAGACTCTGGATACTACAACCTTACACCTCACATACATATAGAATAACATGGGTGACTAGAGTCTCAAACGGGAACCTTTTGATACTCCAAATCGAGACATAATAAGCTTTCCATGATCCAAAATACTTTTCTCAATGCTATAATTAGAGTTGAGACAACGATGAATATAAAATTATGTTATTTAATATGGGCATGTAAACATTTTATTTATAGTTCTCTCAGACACACAAACATATCAAAGTAAGCATCAAATGAATTACACACCATGCAATATAAAGATGATATAAAACTAAGTTTGAAATTGAAGTATTTTATTTATGATTGGCATTAACTACTTTTAGATTTGTTAATGTAATTATTGCTATATTATTTTTAAATATAATGTTCTATGACAATATCTTCATTATTCTAAATTATAATGCACAATAAATACATTTTTATTAACAAGAAATAATATTACATTAAACATCTTTTCTAGTTTTCTTCAATTTTAATTTTTAATAAAGCAAATTTTCTCTATTCTTAATATTTCTTTTCTTTTAGCTTTTAGGATGTTTTGATGATGCACAGAACCTAAGAAATTTCAGACATTATACCTAGTATTTAAAAAAAATAACAACAACATAATCTTCCTACATTATATATTATTAAAAAAAATTAACAATATTCTACTATGAATATTTGAATACCCATATTTTATTTTAATTAAATTATTTTGATAAGATAAATATAAATATAAACTTCAAAGTATAATATGCAATTTATAATTGAATCATCGTTTTATGCCAATATTGAAAGGAACGATATTTTACAATAATATAAAATAAATAAATGAAAATTTTATTTCAAACAAATCAATTACCATTTATATTTAATAACTTGGTTTATATTTTACCCGATCAGGTTGCGTGACGTGGAGAAGGAAGGAATTAAGGATCGGCGGCGGACGAAGCAGGTGAATGTAGGTAGGTATCAAGGCATTATTGCCACAGGTGAATGGTGCGGCGAGATGGTAAGTGGAGCAGCTTGGCAGGACGGTGGACAGGACAGGAGGTCAGAGACAAGGTGGAGAAATGATGGTGCAGGGATCGGGAACAGAATATAGCGCCAAAACATAAAAAGGAAAGTCATGCAGAGGAGAAGGTTAATGAAGGAAGGGTGGCGGGCTAAATCGAGAGGGAAGGAGCCCAGAGGAAATCATCTTGGTTGCACAGAGCGGAGCCACAACGCCAAGGAAACGAGCAGTCCTGTAAACCGAGAGGGAGGTGAGCGGAACCGGAGAAGGGAGAATATGGAAACCGAGGGAAGCAGGAAAGCATAGCGCTCGATGCAAAGCAGTGGAATGGAGGATGACCAGGGCAGGAGAGACGGGGACAGAAAGGGTAAGCGGAAGATGGAGGACTGCATGCCACAGGGCATCCCTGTGTATGAAGTCTCGGAAGGGGAGAGTGAGAATATGATGGAGGGTCGGGAGGAATATGTGCAGGAGGTAAGGAGAAATGGCCGGAACAAACCAGCGACTGGGAATGGCAAAGATGAAGGAGGGAGCCCGTCGAATGGCGTAGGAAGGGGCAGGGGAAGATACAGGAGAGGGAAAGATTGCAGGGGTAGAGGAGGCTGAAGAGGGCGAGACGTGGTGGCAGGTCGCAGCCGACGGGGACGTCAGTGTAGCCCCAGCCAGGATGAGGAAACTGAGACAGTGACGAGAGATGGGAACCGACCGACCAGGCAGACCATAGGAAACAGAGTTAGGATTGCAGAGAAGGAGTATAGGGAGAAATCTAATCCAAAAATCAAAAGAATTATTGAGCATTGGGAGGAAGAAGCCATCCAGGCCCAGTCAGAGGATGAGATGGAAGATTGGATTGACCTCCTGCCTGACCCAGGGCACACCAGAGGAAGAATGACGCTTTACAAACAGTCTCTGCGTTTGTACTGGGTTATGAAAAGGCTCATGGCTAAAGCAATGGAACAAATAGCGATGGAGATGGCCGAACTGTCTCAGGGTATCCCGAATTTGAAGAAAGAATTGAAGAACATATTAATCACTTTGCTTATGCAAGATAAACGGTTGGAGGACCTGCAGCGGCAACTTGAGGCAAGCGGGGTGTTGGTCAAGAAAGAGAAAAAAACAGCAAGAGAATCCATAGAACCAGTAATTCAAGGCATGTCCATGATGAATTTAGGAACTGTTATTTTCTGTTTCTGTTTTAGCCATGCATAAATCTTCTGTTTATATATATATATGCAGTTGTATGTAGGTAGTAATAGGGATATAGATAAAGTGTATAAGGCATGGAAACACAAGCTTAAAACATTCTATTTTTGGTCAACTATGAAAAACTATCGGTGGTCAATAAACCCGGTTTCCCTTCGGGGTGGGTTGAGACCACCCTAACTATGTAATGTTTCCTTTTTGATAATAGAATATGGCACCACTCAGCTTACAAAAAGAATAACTTGGTTTATATTTAATAACTTGATTTATATTTAAAAACTTGTAATTATTGGTTAAAGAACAACAATCCTCTGTTAAACAAGATATTCCTATAAAGTAAAATACACCTTTATAAATTTGAATCATATTTAAAAATTATCTTCCAAATAATTCAAATAAAATTTGAGTTACCATATTTAAATAAAAACTGATATTTCGTTTTTAATAAAATCATGTTATTCATGCTCAGCTAATAATTCAAAACACATTGAAATAATATTAAAATTTTAATTACAATAAACAAATCAAAACCTATATTTATCTGTAATAAATTGAAATCATTTACTAGACAGAAACTATTCTTAAAATGTAAAATACTTCTTTACAAGTTGGAAACATATTCAAAATTATAATTACCCAGTAATTCAAGACCTATTAATATAATACTAAAAAAATTATTACCGTGTCATGTTATAATGATAATCAAAAACCCATTTTAAATATGGAATTACTTATTTACCAATTATAAAACAACTGCATTAAACTCACGTACAGTTCATACAAATTTTTTGAGATAATTACATAGCTGATTATCCTGGAACTTTGTTCTGATATAGATGTAGATGTTTATAATCACGAGTGAATATTAATTTTTTTTTGCATTCAAATTTATTTCATCCATGAAAATAAGATGTTTTCGGATGTTTTCGGATATTCATAAAGAAAAGCAAATTAAATTGACAAAACAGTTGAGCAAAACTAATGGACCCATGAGTCGTCGAAGTTCTGTAAAATTGATTAATAATAAAAACTAAAATTCGTTATTTCCAACAAAAAAATCTATGTAAGTAGAAAGGCATGCATTCCATGGTCTCTGATTTCTGCAAAAGGTGGCGATCAGTCGAACAGTTTTGCGAGCGCTCAAATACGAGGCGGTTGGTAGTATCATGGGTTAAAGATTTTGTTGCCGCATCCGCATTTCCACAACAGGGGATAGTAATCCTCTACACGTTTTGGAATGCACTGCAGTTTTGGAGTGACGGCGCACTGCACAGGCTTACAAGGGTTGCACCCCTCGCATTTAGCAACGCATGATGGCGGCGCGGAGCCAGTATGCACCCCTCGCAATGCAACCTCGCTTCTAACCTCTCCCATCACCTGTAAAATCCGTTTTAATCATTCAATCGTACACCAATCCAATCCAATACACATTTACATAACAGATTGTCTATCTAATATCAAAGATTTCAGAAAGGAAAGGTTACAAGGAAAGCAGCGCCACGACGTTCCGACGAAGACGTGGTTTGTTTATCACTAATTTCTCTCGCAGCGATCTCTGCATTATCGAAAGGGTTACTGTATAATATTGGTGTTTTTGCAGGCATGCGAGAAAACATTTTGTGCAAAATAAATTGAAAACTGAATGAATGTTTTATGTGAAGTACGCACCCCTAAAGCTCAATAATATTAAAACAGAAAGGAGGATCTTCATCCTGGCATAACGTGAAAATCCAGCTTCCATAACCGCGTGTCAACGTACTCCCTGACAAAGAATGAAGAACGCACTCCTTTAACGAAGATTGAAGAGAAATTGTGGAGCAGAATGTACTCTCTACTCTGTGACAAAGATTGAAGAGAAATTGTGCAACAGATGGCTCTTACAAATATTTAAAATAGTTAAATAAATTATATAGAAAACATCACAGAAAATATCTGGAGTCAAAGTCAACTAAACTGAAGTAAATCTAAATTAACTATAACACCTAAAACACAACAGATGACACCTACAAATAATAGAAATAAATACGATGACACCTAACAAAATCTGAGATTAGTATCTCAACACCCTCAGCAGAAATCTCAACACCCTCAGCAGAAATCTATTTGAAGAAGGTATTCTCCCAGCAAAATTCTCTTTGTATAATGTATGCAGAAGTCTATTTGAAGAAGGTATTCTCCAAGCAAATCCTCTTTTTATAATGTATGCAGAAGTCTATTTGAACAAGGTTTTCTTCCAGCAAAATCTCTGTATATAATGTATGCAGAAGTCTATTTGAACAAGATATTCTCCCAGCAAAATCTCTTTTTGTCCGAATATTGTATATATTGAATCTAAAGAGCTACGATGCTAATAATAAAAGGGAAAAGAAAATTATTAAAAGAAAAATTACGCATAAATCATAGAAACAAATCCTATTGAAGAATCTGAAGAGCTACGATGCTAATCAGAGTGAATCTTTAGAGCTACGATCCAAATCGAACGATGATAATAAGCATAAAAACAAAAATAACGCATAAAGAATATAAGCAAGTGATAGTGAATCTTTAGAGCAACGATCCAAGCCGAAAGGAAAATAAAGCAAAAAAGAAATAAAAAAAAAAAGAAAAACGACATAGAAACCTATAAGACAAATTACTAATTATAATTTTTATTATTTTGGGAAAAATATTATTAACATGTTCAGGGTAATTTATTATAATTTAAATGACAACAAAAAAAAACATATAAACAGATGGATAAGTGCATTTTTGGCTGGGCAAAAAAACCAATTCAACTAATCTTGTAGAAACAGTGTTTAAATCATGTTTTTGAAGTCTACAATGGATTCAACATTATCAGAAACCTCTTGGGCACCCAAAATCTTGAAGTTTAACAAATTTAGTCTAGATTTAAGATCCTGAAGTTTAACAAGTTTAGTCTAGATTTAAGAAAATTCCTGGCTGAATTTATCAAAATATTGTGGGAATTTTCATGATTTTCAGTGAAAAATAATAATAATTTAATAACATGCTGGAAAAAACTTATTAATATTTCTAAGTTTTATTGTGGGAATTTTCATGATTTTCAGTGAAAAATAATAATAATTTAATAACATGCTGGAAAAAACTTATTAATATTTCTAAGTTTTTCTTGCCTCTACCTTTTTAGGTTAATGGTAAATCAAGAGGTATGCAAATAGAAAGAGAAATAAAACTTAAAACAAATAACAGAAAAAAGAAAAAGAAAAATACCACATAAACATATAACCCAAATCTTAATGAAAATTTACAATCATTTTAGAAAAGAGTTATTAATATTTGTAAATTTTTCTAAGCTGCAGGTTTATGATAACCCATGGTATTCATGTGAGCATAGACTATTTAAAGGGGAAATTCTATCTTAGATCCATCTTAATTTTGGGTCTACCAAGTGCTCAGAGGGATAAATAGATTTCATCCCCCTAAGAGTGGTAGATGTGGAGTTAAGATGGATATAGGTTGGTTTTTATGATAATGAAGATATTAAATAGACTTAGGAAATTATATTGTAAAAACATCTTAAGGTGAATGGTTAAAGCATAGACATTGGACAAGTATATTTGTATACTTCTGTTTTAAACTGAAACAAATCCAGGGCTAAAAGGAATGGATTGATTGCACTAGTCATCCTTCTATAACTTTCCAACATATGCTGGAGTAAACAGATTGTAATTTGGGTAATTTTTCTAATTGCAAATGGGAACATACTTGTGTATTGGCAGGGTGGTTACGAGTTCCCTAGAAGTGGAGTAAACATATTGTAATTTGGGTAATTTTTCTAATTGCAAACAGGAACATACTTGTGTATGGCAGGGTGGTTATGAGGTCTAGAAGTGATGAATTTGAATTTTTCTTGGTTTTATATATAGTATTAGGTTTTTTCTCATGCTTTCTGTGAATGGCAAGGGTGAATTTTATCTTACACCCACTAGATTATCGATATGTAATTTCGGTAATTTTGATTTCAAAAGATATTTTAAAGAAATGCAATGATTTCATTTGTGTATTCAATAAACACAAGATTTTATAATTGAGTAAAATATTGGCCATGTCTGGTGAGAGATTCGCCAAAAAATTATATATACATATCATATTATTGATAAAATCGCCTTCCATTTTTCCTATATACCATGGAGATTCGCCCATTTATTATACATGTAAATTTAGGGGGGTTCTTAAACTTTTCCCTGGTATAGTGGAGATAATCAGGGAAGTTGTTGAAGAAGTCCATAAAGAAGAAGGACTAAACTCTCATCAAAGGACCAGTGAATAGGAGATGAAATTGGAGCTACTAGAGAAATGGCTGAAATCACTAGTAGGGAAGAAAGAACGTGATGAAGATCACAAAGGATATGCAAGAGAGGAAGAGGAAAGAGTCCAACAAAGAAGTGACTTGGACATAGAAATTGAATTAATGATGGATTTGATGAGAAAAGAGTCTCAAAGGAAGAAGGCAATAGAAAGAAATAAAAGTAGCAACAAGAAAAAGACAACAGCAGATTGTGAGAGCATAGCTAGTGGGGAAATGCAGCATAAAGTGTGGAGACCTAGAGAACAACAATAGAAAATAGCAGCCACCAAGGACAGACTATAGAACAAAGTATGGGATCCTGGAGGACACAAATCAGAAGCACATGATCAGGAGACCATGATTATTTTAAACCTTGAGAGTCTGATGTAGGAGCATTCAGCTCAATAATATCATTATATCATAGTAGACATAAGGGGTCTTATGTTTTCAAGGAAGTTGGTTTCCTATGTTTTGAATTAATGTAATTCAAATGGTTTTGAGTGATTTTAATGAGAGAAGCTAGAATAGGGATTTAATTGAGTATAATTAGGAATATTAGTAAATATTCTCGAATGTAGGAGAACATGAGAGAATCACCCTAGTTGAGAGATTGAGAGATTTGAGAATTAATTGTAAAACTTATATTAGTAGTTAGTTCATGATTTTGTGGATTAGAGAGGATCCTTAGAGATAAGGAAGAGATTTTAGGATTTTGTTGAGAAAATTATGGATCTCAACCAAGAATTGGTTGTAGAATCCTTTTGTATAAATGTAAGCCTAAAAGGCATAATTAGGGGTTAGCTAGTTAGTTAGGAGTTAGAGTGTCAAGAGTTTGATTGTAAGCCTATGTGAATATTGTGAAACAAAGGCCACTGATATTGGAAATCATGCCTGAGAGAAGAAACTCTGTGAATACCTATTTATTAATACAAACAACTTGATTCTAAGTTTATGTGTGGTTTGATTATTGAAGGATGAAGTACAGTTCGAGAGCGACCATGGTTAAAGAATACACAGAGTTAAGTTAAGAAGAGTTATGTGGTGGAACAACGAAATACCAGAACCCTGAATAAAGCCAAAACCACATAGGGACATTGAAGGATGGCATAAACCGAAAGTAAAGAGAAGGACAAAGAGATGAGGTAACGATGCACAGGAGTCATTGGATCTAAATATCAATGAACGAGGCGAAGGCGATGGGCAACCAAGATTAAGTAGTTCCACATAAGTAAAAGAAATGAACAACGGAGATTCAATCCAAGTACTTGTGGAAGGTGAAAAGCGGGAATCGATCTAGACCATCAAATCAACATGGTAGATCGATGGTGATTAGTAGCCATAGCAGGGGCAGAGAGTACGAGATGCCTTGATCATAGTTGAAGGTCTGCAATTTTTCTTATCCGTCGATCGCAAAAGTCAATACTTACGTCATATTCATCAACTACAAGGGGTTGAGAGATTGATAACCTGCATGCTAGTTGAAGGGCTACAGATCATAGGATTTGATGGAATCCATTATCCAATGGATATCAGGTTTTAAAGTGATCGGACTTTAAGTCTAAACTTGAACCCGAAGTTTTATAGACCAAGGTTTATGAACCATATCGGCTCCATGAGGTGGGTAAGTGTTGTGCAAGTTCCCGATGTGATATTGTTGTGGACCACCAGATCAAATGGGGTTTGATCTATGGCGCAGGATCACCAAGCAAGTTTGTTGATCGGAGAAGACATCAACTGTCGGATTCAAGGTAAGATCGATGGTGGAGATTGAGTGATAATATTTGTGTAGAGCGGACCCGAGAAGGTTATAGGTGCGGTTTTATTTCATTTGAAGTCTAGTTTTGTTATTGCATATCGCATGCGAGAGGAGAGGAATGTGATGAAGTCACATGTTGGTACAATGCGAGATTGCGACAGTGATTGATCTGGTGGATGAAATCAACGATGGAAAAGGGAAATCGCATGTCGCAAGTCAGGAGTTCTGAATGCACATTCTATTGAGTCCTTTGAACTCAGTGATTGCAATAAAGGACAAGTTGGCATGTAGAGCGGGGTTTGGTTAATATGCGTGGTTAAGGAATTAACCATAGTTAGTATAAAGGTTGAAGGGTTGAGATATAAGGTTCCACACCAAAGGACTACTAAGGATCAGACTGGGATTAGTTATTAACTTGTTTCACATGAGATTTAATTAAGGGGACTTAAACCTTAACTTATGAAGATTTAACTAGGCAGGTCATTGAAATTCCTGGGATATATGAGATTATCCATTTTATATGCATACTGTGGGTATCAAGTGTATTTTGTTTGCTACAGATTGGCCATATACAAAATGCAAGGAAAATCCACCTTATGGTGGGAAGAGGTGAAGACGCTGAGAGATATTGATAAGCAAGATGTAACTTAGGTTAATTTTAGGAAAAATTTTAAAGATAAGTACTTGAAAAAAATATTTTTTTATGAAAAGGCCAAACGGTTTCATGATTTGAAACTCAGACACAAACTATAGATGAATACATAACTAAATTCACATCTCTGTTAAGGTATGTCCCATACATTCATAGGATAAGGCCAAGGTAGATAGGTTTGTTAGTAGCCTCCCAACTTTTATGAAGGAAAAATTGGAAATTGATAACCCAAGAAATATGGATGAATCTATTCATAAATCTCAGATTTGCTATCAACGTGATAAGAATTGGATGAATAAAAAGGAACATAAAGGGTTTCTGAATAGAAATATGAAAATGATTGGGGGAAAACACTTTTCAGGGCAGCAAAATGACCCCCCAGGGAGAAATTAACAAAAGTTGAAGATACAAGGTGAAGCATCGAGTAAAATTGAACCTATACGGCTATAGAACCTACCATTACAATGTTGGGGTTGCGGAGAACCCCACTATTATACAAATTTCCCCCACCGCACTCATGCAAAGACAACAACTCACATTCAAGAGGCTTCCATAGTGGGTGATGTGGGGAGGAGCATACCAAAAATTAATGCAACTCTGGATGATCATCAGGCCGAGTACCAACCCACAATGGTGGAATTTGAAGGTAGAATTATTGATCATTATATTTCTATTTTGATAGAACCAGGAGTAAGTTTGAGTTATATCAGTCCTAAAAATCTTTAGTTGGGTCAATTATCAACTGTTAAATTTAACAACCCATGGCTAGTACAGTTGGATACGAGGAAAAAAAGAAGAATCACTGCAAAGTTAAATGATTGTCCTATGAAGATCATGAGACAACAAGTTAAAGTGAATTTAAATATATTTCCCTTGGGATCATATCATTTAATAATTGGGATGGATTGGTTGGAGAGCCACTAGTATTTGGCAAACCATAGGGATAAAACTATCAGTTTACTCACCGAAGAAGTCATCAAACAAGAAATTCAGGGTATTAGAAGGAATATTAAGTTGCGATCCATTACAACAAATCAATTATGAAAATGTGTACAAAAGGGTTGTCAAGTTTATGCAGTATAGGTCGTTTAGCGTAATTCCAAGGATAAATTGTGCACATAAGAAGGGATACCAGTAGTTCAGGAGTTTGTTGATGTTTTTCGAGAAGAGATTCATGGTTTTCCTCCAAAAAGGGATATTTATTTTACAATAGAATTAATTTTGGGTGTTGTTCCAATTTCTAAAACTCAGTATCGAATGAGCATATCCGGATTCACTGAACATAAAATGCAATTGCATGAATTACTCAAAAAAGGGTACATACACCTAAGTCTGTCATATTTGGAGGCTCCGGTATTGTTCATAAGAAACAAATATGGTACTTTAAGGTTCTGTATTGATTATCAACAACTAAATAAATTAATTGCTAAGAATAGGTACCCGCTACCCAGGATCGATGATCTATTCAATCAAGTAAAGGGAGCGAGAGTGTTTTCCAAAATCGACTTATGGTTGGGATATCATCAAATAAGGATTAAGGACGAGGATATACATAAAACAACATTCAGAATAGGCTATGGCCACTAATAGTTTGTAGTTTTACCGTTTGGGCTCACTAATGCACCCACAACTTTGATGAGTTTGATGCATGTGATCTTCCAACCTTATCTAGATATATTTGCGCTGATTTATTGATGCTCTATTGATTTTCTCAAAAAATATGGAAGAACATAAGTAGTACTTGTGGTTGGTGTTGCAAGTATTGAGGGAAAATAAATTCTATGAAAAATACAGTAAATGTGACTTCTACAAAGATCAGATCCAATATCTGGGACATGTTATTTCTGTGGAAGGCATAACTATTGATCCTGAAAAAATTAGAACTAATATATAATGGCTTATTCCCAAGAATGTGGCAAACATTCGATCATTCATGGGGTTGGCCGGTTATTATCGACAATTTATTGAAGTCTTTTCCCAGATTTCCTATCCCATAACCTCATTTCAAAATAAAGGAAAGGCATTTAAATAGTCTGCAGATTTCCAATCTAGTTTCGAATGGTTGAAGCATTTACTTACAACTGTGCGAGTGTTAAAAGTTGTTGATCCTGAAGAAGAATTTACAGTATGTACCGATGCATGTAAAGACGGAGTCAAAGGAGTGTTGATGCAAGAGGGAAAGGTAGTAGCTTATGAATCTCGTAAATTAAAGGATTATGAACAAAGATATTTGACATATAACCTAGAACTAACAACAGTGGTCCACGCTCTTAACATTTTGCAACATTATCTGTTAGGAAAAAGATTTATGTTGTTAACAAGCCATAGTAGCTTAACTAGTTTCTTTAAACAACCTAGCTTGAATGCACGACAAGCCAGGTGGACAACCATTTTAAGTGAGTTCTATTTTGACAACAAACATATGAAGGGAAAAGAAAATTGTGTTGTTGATGCCTTAATTAGGAAGCTACACGGTGTATATGAAGCTCTCTATAGCTAAGCGTGGAGTGATTTCTCGGAACAAATAAAAGATGATGGTTGTAAGGATCCAAAATACAGATTCTTATGGAAAGAGGCCGAGTAAATGAGAAAAGTTGGAAAATAAAGTGATTACGGTATAACAGGCAATAAATTGTTGAACTATAGGGGAAATGTTTATGTACCCAATTAGCTGGAAATCAAGAAACTGATCTTGGACAAATTTGACCAAAGACCTTATGTAGTCCATCCCGATTATCATAAATTGTTTTCTGTGTTAATAAAAGGACATTTTTCGTCGGGTATGAGGAAGGAAATTGATCTATATTTATCCAAATGTTTGGAGTGCTTGCAAGTAACAGTTGAACACCAACATCCGATAGACCTACTCCATCCATTACCCATTCCAGAGTGGAAATGAGATACCATTACAATGGACTTCATAATTGGATTACCTAAATCTAAGAAACAAAATGACTCCATAATGGTAGTGGTGGATAAATTGAGCAAGAGAACCCACTTCATTCGTGTAAAGTCTACCTATCAAACTGTTCAGATTGCTAACATTTTTATTAGGGAAATATTGAGACTGCACGACATGCCTAGAGTAATCATCTACAATCGAGATGTAAAGTTTATTTCTTCTTTTTGGAAATGATCTGATTCTCACCCTATGAGTGACCTCAGTTGAAGATTAAATAAACAAAGGTATTACATACTCATGTGCTAGTGTGTGTTCTGTGTGATTGAAACAACGGATCGATCAAATTGCCAATACACAGACATTATAAATGGAAAGACAGCAGAGAAATACAGTAAGCAATACAAAGACACACATAGTTTTTAATAAGGAGTTCACCCAATTATCCAGGGCTACGTCTCTGATCCAGCTTCAGTGGTGGCCTTGTTCTATTGTGTCTTTCAGCAAAAGATTTACAATGCAGGGACTTAATATGAGTTCTCTTGACAACAAATTTTTCTTGCAGGGTGGTTCTTAGATTCCCCAAGCCGCTCAGAGTACACAAACTCCCTTTCCTCTTGCCAGATCTGTGAACTTTGGTCTATAGTAGAAAGAGCCAACTGTGATTCTCAATCCAGACAGATTCCTCAATAGGAAGGCTCGAATCTTCAAGCTTTCTGAAGCTTGATGATGCCTATGGTCAGTTCGGCCCTCCGTCTCTTCTGCTCGGCTTTACTGCTCTGTGTATTCAATCCTCCTCTCAGGGTTCATTGGTCATTGTCTCTCTCGATCGCTTAGATTATTCTTCTTCTTCTCTTCTCCTTGATTGTCTTTTTGTTCATGGCTTTAACCATTCGGTCCTATGCCTGCTCGGTTCCTCTCCTGCCCGCGTTGAATCGCCTTCTGCAGCTGTGCTTGGCGTTCCCTATTCGGCGTCAGCATGAATTCTTAGGGAGTGCCACGTGTCCCCATCTAATAGGTGCCAGCATGTTTTGTTGGCTCATTCCCTCGATTTTGTCACAAATACGCTCTTTTTCCATCATGGCGGTCAACGAATTCCAAATCCCTCTTAAATCACAACTTATTTCCCTGTCGATTCCACTTCTTTCCATCGGGCGCAATATCAGCCGTCCTATCAGGGCTCCTCTAGATCCAACATCGAGCACGATTGACTTGCTCGAACGTTAACGCGCGATCATGGCGGTTTTTCTCTCACCTCCACTGCCACGCATCAATCGTTGATTGTGATCGCTCCATTTTCTCCAAAACCTCTTACTGTTCAAGGGTATCCCGATCAAACCGTCGGATTCTAGGCCATGGGTCCCACCATCATACATTGGCGCTTTTTACCTTTTTACGCCTGTGGTTCTCTGGCTACCAACATAACCGAGTACTTAAGGCTTTCCATTTCAGCCCTTTTTGAATAGCTAAGCGCTAATCGCGCATCAAAATCGCCTCCCTTTTTCCGATCTGGGGCTCCCAGGGGCTGTTTTGACCTCCTGTGCAATCTCCATGGCCTCGGTCAGCACGCTTTGAACGAGGTCCTTGTCGTTTCGCACCGGCTGCCATGACCATTGGTTTAGGGGGGGTTTTTGATGCTATTTTTTATTTCATTAGAGATTTATTTAACTCGATTCAATCAAAGTTCTTGACATTCTTTTATGGATCCGATTTGGATCAGGAAAGCTTTGTTCATATGCCAAGGTACTCAATTACATTTAGCACTGCATACCACTCGCAAATAGATGAGAAAATAGAGCGCGTGAATCAAGTGTTGGAGGACATGTTACAAATGTATATGATGCAGCAAGCCAACAAGTGGGAAGAATACCTCCACCTGGTTGAGTTTTCTTATAATAAAATTTATCCCGAGTCTCTAAAAACGAGTCCTTTCAATGTGTTGTATGGGAAAAGGTGTAGAACACCTCCTAATTAGAAAAAACCTAAAGATAAGCTAATATTAGGTCCCGGCATGTCAGAGGAAATGGAGCAGACTGTGAGAAAAGTCCGTCAAAATCTGAAAGCTTCTCAAGATAAACAAAATATATATGGTGATAAGAAAAGAAGATTCAGGGTGTTTCAAGTTGGATACTATGTTTACATGCAGATTAAACCAAGGAAAAGTACCTTTAGGTGGTGAAATTGTACAAAATTAGCTCCCTGGTTTTATGGACCCTTCCAAATTTTGGAAAGGGTGAGACGAGATGCACGCCAGCTAGTACTAGCTAGTCACATGAAAACTCACAATGCCCTTCATATCTCCTTACTAAAAAAATGCATATATGACCCGACACACATTATTAATTAGAAGGGCATAGAGGTATCACAAAAAATCATTTTTTTTTTGTTTATGCTCATATGATGTTGGTTTTAATGTAAATATAAATTGATAATGAATCATGTTATGATCAAGTCGAACCAGACAAAGAAGTGCTAGTATAACCCCACGTATTCTCGGGGAGAGAGAAACAACATTGCGAAAGTGAGTCATTACCTAGGTTAAGGTCAAACAGAAACACTTTAGCCTAGAGGATGTTGGAAATAATACTAAGAGGGGGGGGGGGGGGGTGAATCAGTAATATCAAACTCTTATCAATTTATACAAATATTTTCAGATCTGACAATTGAAACTTGCATATACCTTCCAAACTTATAATTTAATTTATTCTTCAGATGTTTGTCATTAATCTGTATGTGAGAACCATAGAATCATGAGCAGGAACACAAAATAGATAGTCACACCAAGGAACACAAGATGTAAGGTGGAAAACCAATGTGGGTGAAAACCACCTGCTGCAATATGTCTCTACTTCTTTCAATTAAAAACTTCTCCTCACAATGATTTTGTACTGGTGCAGTCTTTTACCAGTACGTAGACTACAACCTGCAGAGAGCTACAACCCTCTCTTGTTTTCTAGCTTCTTCTGGAAGGGAGCTACAACCCCCTTACCTCTTGTACTAGCTGAAATACTAGTATGTAGGTGCTGACCTACAGAGGGCTACTGCCTTCTCTTTCCTTCTAGGGACCACGTTTCATAATTTTTTAGACTGGATCCACAAATAACATCAATCAAACATTAAAAATTTCTGCATCAACTAATCACTTTTTCACCAATCAAAATAAACAATTCTCTGATGACTGTACCCAAATCATAATAACAGTAATCACACCCCACTTCTGAACCCAGAAGACTGTAGCAATAAACAGAAGCAGCTAGAACATAAATCAAGAGATGTACGCTACTTCACTATTCAGAAACCTACATACAGATCTATAAATTCATTCTTTCAAACATTCAGATATTAGTTAAGCCAAATTGTCAGATTTATAGATCAAGCGTGTGCCACATATCACAGATTAAAATCATATAGAGATACCACTATTCCAGCCTTAAGATTTTGACCCACCAATAGAACTTATCCTTCTCCTTGCGCTCAGGTTCCTTCTTCATTCAGATCCAGATCTGCACCATAACCCAATCATAGTATTCCAGATCTAGCACTTTATCAGATATTCAATAATTTAGAAGATGCCTTGCCAAATGATCTCCTTCCTCTTTTATAGCCTTAGGCCTTTCACAATACCACGGACCAAAACAATAGGATCAAAAACTGTTAGACTAATACCATGAACCAACCATAAGATTTCCCATGTGCGTACGCTTTTCTCTGCATGAAAGTGCGTGAACTTTTCTCTGCATGAAAGGAACTTTTCTCTGCATGAAAGTGTGTGAACATTTCTCTTCATGAAAGGAACTTTTCTCTGCATGAAAGTGCGTGAACGTTTCTCTGCGTGAAAGGAACTTTTCTCTGCATGAAAGTGCGTGAACTTTTCTCTGCATGAAAGGAACTTTTCTCTGCATGAAAGTGCGCGAACTTTTCTCTTCATGAAAGGAACTTTTTCTGCATGAAAGTGCGTGAACGTTTCTCTATGTGAAAGTCCGTGAACTAGAAAATAACTTTGCTGCACTATAATTTATCATTTGAGATGAGTGGGTTGCCATCAAGTACAACATATGTATCATAATGCCAACAGAGGAGGCCACATCAGAGGACAAGCATTTCATGCAACATGCATACCCAAATCTGTTTCAAGGACCAAAATAAACACTGGGACGGTGTTGTGCTCCAGGAGGGGAAGATGTAACACCCTCAGATCTGAAAGTAAATTTTTAATTATTTTTATTTACTTTTAAGTTATTATTGTAAAAAAGACAATTTGTAAAGGAAAAAAAAGGTTGATAACAAGTATGTTTATTGTTTAATAAATTTTAAAATAATTTTGAGAAGTAGGTATACAAAATGTAGACTCAGTAACTATTTGAAACTTCCAATACAGTTGGGGAGACAGTTATCTTTCTCATCTAGACCCCAGAGATAAAGGATCTCAGCAGGGACTACAGGGGGTTAGCCAATAGGATGAGAAACCCACCTGCAGAGAGAAGAAGAGAAAGATATAAATTTATAGGAGAGTTTGTCTTGATTTGGTTTCGAACCAGTGGAGACTCTCCATTCAATTATAGTTCTGGTGTTCTAGACTGGGCCTGGAGGCTCATGATGTTTGAGAACCAAGTTAACCGGTGAAGGTTGCAAGATACTAATTGTATCAGAAGTGAAAGCATGGGGGGGAACCTAGACGTAATCACCAGTTCCATTAGAAGGGAGGAAAAGTTTGATCCTTAACCTGTCTTCTTGACAGGTAATGTACTACAGAGATAAGTACTAATTCCTTATTGAGAACTTATTTCCTAAAATTTGTGTTAAGTCATGAGTTGGTCCTATTGATGAATTAAATGTGTAGGGTAACATAAGAAGTACTGCTCCATTTAAGAAGAGTTGGTTGTTGCACTCAATTTTGAAGCTTAAAAAAAACAGAGTTAGTTTCCTATAGGCCTAGATTGGTTAAAACGTAGACACAGGGGTCTTCTTATCCAACCATCTAAGATTTTTTTGATACAATTTATGGATGGGAATAAATTGAGTGTAATATTTAAATATAAATTATTGCTATGAAATGAAAAACATAGAACCCAATTCTTTCTTTTATTAAAGGTATTGTGGCTACTATTTCATAGGGTTATCCAATAGGAAATTAACTAACAGAGAAACAAACTATCATAGAAAACATAGTGGACAGAGGGGCTAGGTGTTGTGGTAAACCCTCAGACCTAGGTTGACAAAAACCCTCAACCACTGTAGTCGAAATAATTTATGACTTTAAATGTTTAGAGAAAGGGTTAACAGAAAAATTTTAAGCCATAAAATGTATACTACCCATGAAACACTATGTATATAACACTATAAAGAATAGTAAAAATTATAGTTTATTCCATGCAATATAAACAAATAAATTAGATAGGAAACATTGCAGGGAGTAGTACACACATGCTCTCAACGAAGGTTGAAACCAAAAGAACCCAACCTGTAATCTACAACTTGACAGGAAACATTTTCTTTCTTCCAAGTAAATAATAAAAGACAACTAGTCTACCTTTTCAACAACACATATCTCGTAGGGCTTCATATATTAAACAGAATTAAGGAACATAGTATTCAAATTATTTATGAAAAGTAAACTACAAATAGACTGATTTTAATATAGCCATAGCATGGCCGAAACCTCAAAAAAAAAGTCTAAACATAAATTATGATTCTACGAACTCAAACCAGGGTTGAGAGGCTTGGACTTCAGGGAGGTAAATATTCATGTTCGTACATTAATAATTGTGGATACAGTAAATTAGACTGGGGCCCTCAAACCTCCAGAGAAACCCGTAACATCTATGCATGGCTCCAACAACCAATAATTAAAACATTATACAGTGGTACGAATTCCCTCTTTCCGAAACAACTCCAACTATCTGAAACTGGGAAAAATCCATCAGACAATGAGCATCAGAGATTCTGAGAATTCCAACCTAAAAATGAAGTAAAAGCGAGGCAGAGTAAATCCTCGAACAATTGTCGCATTAGAAGTTGCCATGTAACCACACTATCATTTACAAAAGAAGGAGCATCTGGGTAGGATTAAATGATTTATAGTACTAAACGGTAACCCTTTAATAAAAACTCAATTAATCACGAGAGGTTACCTGAGATGCCTTTGTCATGGATGGAAATACCTTTTAACCAAACTCTGCGAGTAAGAAAAGGATGAACAGGGGTTTTCTTCCATATTCGAACCCAAAACCTTTGCATAGTCAGAGCAGAATAGTGGGTAACTAAGGCACTGTAGAAAGAATATGGAACCCAAAACCTTTGCATAGTCAGAGCAGAATAGTGGGTAACTAAGGCACTGTAGAAAGAATACCATGAAAGGCTAGTAAGGGTTCAAAGAACGAGTAAACCCCACGAAGATTACAAAGAAGCATACCACACTAAGACAGAGGAAAAATGAGGATTGTTGGCAACGTGTAGTGGTTGGTTACCCTAAACCTATTTCGAAGAGCAGTGATCGTCGGATCATCATCTCGGTTTTCCATTGTGAGATCACAACCAAGTGGTAGCTAGAGCGTTGGTACATCTAGATGCGAGCTTCAAAGCATCGAGATCCATCTAGACCATTAGTTCATGTGACATAAAAACATATATATTCAAATATTTCATTTTAATATGAATTGGATCCAGTACTATACCTAATATCAAATGGATTATAGTTTCCATTATAACCTGAATAATTAACAATATATCACGTGTTGTATAATTGCTATTATAGCTAGGATATTCAATGTATATTGAGCGAAATATGATTTATGAGTTAGCATAATTAGATAATCAATTGATTAGTAGGTAGGATTTGTATTTCATTTTATATAGTATGATGTTCAATGTTACATGTCAAAACCTTGAACCCGAAATTGTAATTGCTCCCATCATGCATTGAATTATGTTTCATGTCAACCCCTTCAATGGAACAACATATTAGCACACCACTTATTGTGAGAAGATATGTGTGCATATCCTCATTACATTGCAAGGGATGGGATGGAAATATAACCTTGAGTTGATTCTTATGTTTCCTTATGGTCCTTTAGTAGCTTTCTTGGTGAATTGATTGGCTAATGAATTATTCCCATGAATGGTATCACAAAAGTTCATTGAGGAGATTGGACTTATTATAGGTGAATTTTCTAGAACATTAAACTTAGTTTGAAATTTGAGTGGGAGGAATACACATGCAAATCAAGGGTTGTACTTTTTTAATCTTCAATTATAATTAATGCTTGTGGGTTTAAATTTGTAGTGATATTAATACCTTCAAGGTTTCCACTTGATTGTTGGATTCCAAGCAAAAATTCCATAAGAAATAAATTTTAATTATTCGTCAATGTGAAAAACAACACCTCACATGTGAAACCCTATTTAATTTAAAGGAGCATGTGGGGGTGAAAGAAAACCAACACCTCACATGTGAAACCCTATTTAATTTAAAGAATCATGTGGGGGTGAATGTTAATCCAACTATGTTTGCATGGGTTACAAGACCATTATTGTAATCTATCTAGTTGCAATCACACATTTTATCACTATCTTAAGGTTTCTTTGTTGATTGTAGGGTAAGCGGCCTTAAAGGGAATTGAACCTTGCCCAATGGTGAAAAACTCCCTACTTTTCTCCATTGGATCAACTCTTTTAAGAGTTTTTAGAAAGAAAAAAAAACATGGGGTGTACTTGGATGTACTTATGTGTGTATGATCCACGAGATTATTAATATGTTGGCAATTACCTTGCCTAATGGCGAAAACCCATTTTTTTACTATTGGATCCAACCCTTTCCAAAAAATAAAAAATATATAAATATAGTTAATTAGTGGTTGAGATTTTGATATTTGTATAGTTTGTTTATGGGAGAGAAGTAATTACTATTTCATATTTTGATATTTGCGTAATTTGTTTTTTTTTTTGCTTTTAAAGATGATTGAATCTTTCTTTATAACCCTATTTTGAATTTATTTTATTATATAAAATAATGATTGGAGGACACAATTATGTAAGTTAAAAGATTAAAAACTAAATAGTGTAACAAATATTTTGAGATTTATATAATTTGAATATATAATGGATGATTTTTGAGATTTTGATATTTGTGTAGTTTGTTTGTGGGAGAGAAATAATTACTATTTGATATTTGCGTAATTTGTTTTAAAAAAAAAGAGGGATGATCGAATTTTTTATAACCTTATTTTGAATTTATTTTGTTATATAATAATGA
>APFE031272796.1:178174-233971 GCA_000404065.3 Pinus taeda | reverse complement strand
AAATAAATTTTCTCATAAACTTTTGATATAGATCACACCAGTCTCAATTCAACAAAATAATTTAATTTCTATTTTCAACTCTATTATTGTCACACATATAACAAACTATTTTATGTTATAATATTAAAAAACTAGTTTTTATATATATAAAACGCCGGCTGTATTTTCTTTCCAACATTTCTGTCTTATGCAACATATGATTTTCAGCGTTCAGGGATATCGGAAATTTTTGCATTGAAATAAATTAGTAAATCCATTTTTCACTTTAAAATGTGTCAGAAATTGAAACCAACCGGACCTCTTTTACATGTTATAGTGTTTTCGTATAAATTTGTTAGAATTTCAGAGAGTCTATAAAGACTCGCCTAAATTTGGTATTTTCTCCTAAACGTCAAACAAAAACGCCCGGACGATGGAATGGTGGTGACTGGACTTGGGATTTGATTTGACGTATAATTTCAGACACGCATTACAAAATCGCTAAAAATAAATAGTTTATTAATGGGCATTAAATGAATTTAAATAATTTGTTAATGGTTTCTATATGCTATTAGATTTTGATAGATTTTGTTGTATATATTATTAGGTTTTGGCTACCGCCCTCGTTTATTAACAAGCCACATATTCGTTGACCCACAAAATCCTGAACAAAGTTGCACATAAATGACTGCCCCGTCTGTGTTCAGCGTATATGCAACTGACACAATCAGACTAACAGTGATACTCAACTGCTTCGTGTCTTTAGCCCACTGGGCCAACATGAAGCTTGTCGTTAACGTTTGTTCGGACTTTGAGGTAGTGTGATATGTGAGCACAAATATTAAGTTAATTCAGTGATTGGTTTAGTATTGTTAATTCAATGAGGGGTTCAGTGTTCTTAGATTTAGATTTTTTTTATTAGATGAGAATAGAACGATATTTAATGAAGTTCATCAAAAGTAGTTTTTGTCAATTATTCATTTATGATATAGTATTTATAATAATCACAAAAATCAAAGTGTTAAGTGTTAATGTCATTATATGTGGTGGCAAATGGAAGTGGTGAGATTTCAATATTAAATAATTTAAACCAGTCATGATAGTACACTGTGTTGCAAATGGTGTGAATTCATTATTAGAATTCTAAGATGGTTGGATTGAGGCAATAGGAATTGTCGTTGAGGCAATTCCTATTTCCATCTCTATAGCATATAAATGCTATCTGACATCAAAGGGAATAGGCATGGCCTTCTGAATGACAGCACTTGGAAGAGAAAGAAGTGCTGTCATCAGAAGGCCTGCTATTCCCTTGCATGTCAGATAGCATTTATAATACTATAGAAGTGGAAATAGGAATTGTCGTTGATGGATGGTAAGTAGGAACAAGATAACATCAAATCTTAACAAGGACGACACTCACCATCTTGGTATTCGAGCATCATGTGCATGAATTTGTACTTTCATTATGACAGCATCATGTGCATGAATTTGTACTTTCACGATGGAAAGAATCGTTATTATTTAGCTTTTTAATTGAAATTTAAAATAAAATTTTAATTATATTTTCGAAAAGTAAAAATTCAAATTGAAAAATTTATTACTACAAATTTTTCAATTTCTAATTAATATTCTAAATTATTAGAAAATCTAATCAGTAAAAAATGGAAAAATAACTTTATTAAACCACTAAACCACTAATTGTTTTAATAAACATAACTAACATTAAAAGGTACGTACTAGCCTACATCCGAAGATGACGAAAGTAGTGTATAAGAAACATAATATGATAGATGTAGATGAACAACATCTTTCTTTCCTGAGACAATGGACTGATATTTCTTAAAAAATATTTGACAATAACAGTAAATAATAATACTTGTTATAAAACTAATGTTCTAAATAATAATTTAAAAGTAGATTTTATAAATTATCAAAAGTAGATTTTATAAATTAGTATTGATAATGTGTGATAATTATTAGTATAGTTGTATTTTTAGATTAGTAAATGTGTTTAATATATAGTGATTAGTGTTATTTTTATATATTGATTGTTATATAAAAGTGGAAAATATTGTTGATGGATGTATATCAACAATATTTATTAATGTGTAAACGTGGTTTTGTTAATTGATACCCGATGTGTCTCAAGTGTATTTCACAAACATGGTTGGTGATGGTTGAAGAGGGTTGATGAGGTTGAACATGGTTTAAAAGGGTTGATGAATTTGGTCATGAGTTTGATGAGGTTAACTAACATTGAAGAAGATTGGCCGAAGTCCAACATGGTTAACAATTAATGTAACAATGTATTATTGTTACATCAATCTAAAAATGCTACTTTGATGTTGACAATTATTACATTGTTACATTATAGTTACATTAATATTGACCATCGTTGACTATTGTCAACCATTATTAAGAATGGTTGATGTTACATTAATGTTACAAAAACGATTGAATTAATGGTTGAAGTGGGTTGACAAGGCTGACCATGGTTGAAGAGGGTCAACCATTGTTGCTCAAGGATAACCATGGCTAACCTTAGTTAACCATTACTAGTAATGATTATCATGGTTGACCAAGGATTAAGACACAAGATTATGGTTGACCTTGGTTTATCATTGTCAACAATGGTTAACCACGGTTAAAAATAGTTAACAAGGGTTGATTTTACATTAATGTTACAAAAATGGTTACATTAATGGTTGAAGTGGGTTGATGGGGTTGACCATGGTTAAGGAGGGTTGACCATTGTTGGTCAAGGTAGGCAATGGTTGACCTCAATGGAACATGATTGACAATGATTACCATGACTAACCTTAGTTGAAAATGATTGACAATGACTGTCATGGATGACCTTAGTTGACCATGACCGATAAGGATTACCATGGTTGACTTTAGTTGACCATGATTTACAATGATTACCATGGTTAACAAGTGATTAAGGGGAAGATTATGGTTGAACATAGTTTACCATGGTTGGTTGAGGACAAAAATTGTTGACTATGAATTAACATGATTGACTGAGTTTCACCTTGGTCAACCATAAATATAACAATGTATTTATGTTGCATTGATTTAACAATGTAACATAAACATTGTCAATTGTTATATTGTTACATTAATCTCAATGGCTGATGTTACATTAATATTACAAAAATGGTTTCATTATCATTTTAAGAGGGTTGACCATTGTTGATTAACATGGTCCATGGTTAATGGAGGTACAATAGTCAACGTCATTAACCCATGGTGGATGGAGGTTAACCTTGGTCAATTATGGTTGGTTATGATTTTGCTATTTGATAAAGGATAAAGAGGAAGGATTATAGTTTTCCTTGGTTGATTATGGTTGGTATGGTTGACATTGATTTGATATCGTTGACCTTGGTTAACCATTGTCAACTATGGTTGACCATGATTAACTGTCGTCAACCATGGTAACATGGTTCAAAATTTTTACCATGGTTGACCATTTACTATGAAAGATTATGATTGATAATGGTTGATCATGGCTAACCATGGTCGTCAATGTTGGATCATAGTTGACAATGGTTGACCATGGTTAACTATGGTTGGGAATGATGACCATGGTTTAACATATTAGCGATGGTTGAGCATACTTTTCTATGATTAAGGATGGTTAACCGTGTTGACAATGGTTGACCATATTCAACAAGAGAGACCATGGTTAACTATGTTCAACCATTCTAACCATGGTTGACCAATGTTGGTCATCAAGATTTGGTAGAGCATGGGTTGTTCTAGTATGACTATGGTTGATCATGGTTGACCAATGATGACCATGGTTGATTATGAGTAACTAAGGTTGTGTATGGTAGAACATGGGTGATAATGAGTGACAGTGTTTAACCATGTACGCCCACGGTTGAGTTTGTTTAAACATGTTTGATGATATTTGGGCTTGTGAAACATGGTTGTATATGATCAACATATGGTTGATTGTGGGTGTACATGGTTGATAAAGGTTGTCAATGTTTGATATGGATGACTATGGTGAACCATGGTTGACCATGATGCCCATGTTAACTATGGTTGACTATGTTGAACATACAGTTGAGTAAGGTTGATTAAGGTTGACCATTTTTTACTATGGATGACCATGTTTGATGATGGTTGAACTTGGGTCAACTATGCTTGATGATGGTTGATGATTGACCATGGCTGAGAAGGTTGATGAGGATTGGCCATGGTTAACCAAAGGTTTAGAATTGACCATACATAAACACGGTAGGTCATTGGTGACAAGGATTGTTAATGAATAATTATGGTTAGCTATGGTTGACCATTAATGATCATGTTAACCGTGCTTGACCATTATTGAGTTGTTTGAATATGGTTGAAATTGTGTCCATTTTTAACCATGGTCAACTTGTTCGACCACGAATGAGCCATAAGAGCATTACTCATTATTAATGATCATGGTCATCATGGTTGATTATGGTGGCCATGGTTGACCTTAGTGGAGTTGTTTCAAGCATGGTTGAAGATGGTTGACTAAGTTTCAGTACATTTACTATTGTTGATTATGGTTGATCATGTTTATATGTTAGATATATTGATTATGGATGACTATGTTGAATTTGATGACTATGGTTAACTATTTGACTATATGATGATGTCAACTATGGTCAACCATGTTGAAATAGGTGACCATTTTGACCATGGTTAACCATTGTGACATTGAGAATTTATGTCCACGTTTAACCATGTTGACTATGGTTGACCATGTTTGAACATGTTTGACAATGGGGACTATGTTAGTGTATATAAACCATGGTCAATCCATAGTACAATGTGTATGTCATATGTTGTTTGGTACATTGCATTGATTTTTATTGTTAGTCACATTGCAATAAGTACATTGCATTGATTTTTATTGTTAGTCACATTGCAATAATGTTTATTATTGACAACAATGTGACAATGTTGATTATTCATAGCATTATAACATTCTTTGTCACATTGTTTGTTGTTTGTTGTTTATTACATGCCACATTGTGACATTGTTTGTTGTTCAAAACATTGTGGCAGGACATCGTAACATCATAATTTTGTGGCATTGTGACATTGTAATATCATAACATTTTGACGTTGTTTTTTGTTAGTTACATTGTAATGACATTTATTATTTGTCACATTATGATGACAAATATTATTAATCACATTACAATGGAATTTGTTGTTTGACACATTGCAATTTTATTTGTTGTTTTTCATGTTGCAAATAAATTTAATATTTGTCACATTGTGATGATGTTTGTTATTCATCACATTGCAATATCATAGTGCAAACGACTTTAACTTTTTTGGTGGAGATTGAACTCTATGTTAGAGACTAAACTCTATGCTCCTCAAAAACTCCATTAATAGAGGTGCTCATCTATGGTAAACTATCAACCATTACAACACATAATATGGTTGACTTTATCTCATTATTGTTAAATAAAATTAATTATGGTTAACATATGGTTGACTAAGGTTAACTATTGTTGATTATGTTTGACATGTAGAAATTATTGTGTATATTTGCAACTTCTCATGAAATTTTAATTAAAATCATGACAAAAACCTACTCTACTTCTCTAGCGAATTCAATTCACAATTTAGAACATCAATCACAAAAATGCAATGAGAAATAACACACATGCACACATTATTTTTCCAGGGGAAATCAATCTTCTAAAAAGCCCTTTTCTTGCTTGCATTAATATGATGAATAGAGATGTATTACAGTTGCTCGCTCAATATGAGCTTAACCTGCAAGTGAATAACCTATCTTTCTACTGACTGAGAAGCTATGATATATACTTAGTCAATGTTTGCCTCTTCTTGAGCCCTCATTTCCTTGCACAATTCCTGAGGAAATTAGACCCTTGTTATTTAGGAATTTCCTCCAAAATGATTGTGCAATTTGTAAGAACTCTCGACACCACATATCTCCACAATGGTATGATATTGTCCACTTTGGTCCTAAGCCCTCATGGATTTTTTTTTGGGCTTTACCCCCAAAAGGCCTCATACCAATGAAGATATTTTTCCATCCTTATATACCCATGATCCTCCCCACTTCTAGTCAATGTGGGACTTTGGTCGTATACCCAACAATCCTCCCCTCGAACAAAGGACCATCGAGCCTCCCCTCAAACGATTATCCATCCGTCCACTCTCTACCAACCAGGATTCTCCGCTCTAATGCGTTGGAAGCAGACGCCTTACATGGAGCACCACCTGCCTTGAGAGCTTGCTCTATCCCAGGTCAACTCCTCTTCACCATGTTGGGACTAGGAAACGTCCATGAAGAATCCAGAGCACATAGCCTGTCTAACTGAGCTCATCCATGGATCCCATCGTGATATTACCGGGGCCCACCAACTTCATTCAGCATTCCGAGGATTCATCCACTTAGCTAACTCTGGAACTTGGCTCTTATACCACTTGTAAGAACTCTGGACACCACATATCTCCACAATGGTATGATATTGTCCACTTTGGGCCTAAGCCCTCATGGATTTGTTTTTGGGCTTTACCCACAAAAGGCCTCATACCAATGGAGATATTTTTCCATCCTTATATACCCATGATCCTCCCCACTTCTAGTCAATGTGGGACTTTGGTCGTATACCCAACACAATTCCCAAGGTTGATCATCTTAGTGCATGTAACACCTATACACTCAAGGCTAGTCTACAACTAATGTTACACTACCTTTTAAATTATACCACATTTGGGGAACTCAAATTATCTGCACACACTAGATATTTTGGGATGATTGATTAGTTAACTAGATGATCAATGAGTTAGACTAAAGTCCCACTACACAATTGACCTTCCACTAGTTCATCCAACATTTAGAACTAGTTTAACTGAAAACAACTTGAAATAACTAACCTTGATTGCTACAAATTACCAATCACGCATGCTTAACTAAACTCTACCTCCTCTAACTCAAGTTTATAGAAAAAAATGAGTGACAAAAGTCATGTTACACAAGTTAACTGCACCCAAGTTGTCCATTGATGTGGAAATTTGAATTTTCGAAATTTGACCAAGGCAAAATAAAATTGAGATTTTCTTGCTTCATTTTTCAACACCCCCTCTGAGTAAGAAAGGGATTATCAACCACCCCTAACATGCACCTATGGAACTCTAACTTTCCTCTTGACAAAGCCTTTGTTAAAATGTCAACATCTTGTTCCTCTGTCGGAATGTATTGTAGCAACATTATCCACCTGTGCACATAGTCCCATAAATGGTGATAACAGATATCTATATGCTTGGATCGATTGTGAAATACAAGATTATTAGAGAGCTTGATGCAACGTTGATTATCACAATAGATCACAGTTGGCTCCATCATATGATCAAATAGTCCCACGAGTATATTTCTCATCTAGATCGCCTTACATGCTCCTTGACTTGCAACCATGTATTCTTCTTCTACCAAGTTGAGAACCAAAGATATTTGCTTCATGTTTTACCAGGAAATACCTACAGAACCAACAATGCAAATTCCACCTATTGTACTATTTATGTATGATGGAATTCCTACCCAATGTGCATCTGTGAAGCCACATACCTTCACTCCCTATATCCGTATGTACCATAGTTTAAACTGGGTAGTGCCTCTGAGGTATCGTAAAACATGTTTAGTTTCCCTCCAAAATAATTTGGTTGGCCTAACCATAGCTTGGCTCGGCTGGTTGCCTGCATAACACATATCTAGTCGCGTGTTCACGATATATGTTAGTGAACCCACCAGCTATTGATAAATGGTAGCATCCACTTCCTCACCTAAATTGGCATCCTCCTTCTTCTAGCTAGTAATTGGATGTGTCTCCATGGGTTGACAACTCCCCATGTAGAATCTATATAGTATCTCATTTTCATACTTGCCTTCAGACAAAAATAGTTCCCAATCATCTTAACATACTTCTGACCCGAGGAGGTAGGCATGAGACCGATGTCCTTAATTTCAAATTCCCTTACAAGGTCCTCCTTGCAAAACCTAATTAGCCTCTCATCACTAGCTACAATCAAATCATCAACATATATTACAATAATAAGAAATTTACCTTCTACCAATATGTGATATAGGTTTTCATCTGCTTCACTTTTGGTGAAGCCCAAACCAATGAGGTAGTTATTAATCCTTGTGTACCAAGCATGATCTGCTATTGTTTTATATCGTATAATGATCACTTGAGTCTGCATAGATGAGACTCCAAATAAAATTTCTTAAAACCTTCTGGTTGCTTTATGTACACCTCCTCCTCAATAACTCCATTGAGAATTGTTGTTTTTACATCTAGTCTAGTGGATCTTACACCCCATCTCTGCAACCAAAGCAAGAATCGCGATAATGGATGAATACCTTGCTACAAGAGCAAAGGTCTCCTCATAGTCAATTTCCTCAACTTGAGAGAATACTTTGGCCACAAACCTAGCCTTATACTTCTCTATGCTTCTGTCTGCTGCATGATTTACCTTGAATATCCATCTCAAACACACAAATTATTTATTTGTTGGTCTTGGGACCGATTCCAAACACTGTTTTTTAAAATGGATTTATACGTTTACAAGGTGCTCTACTACTTCCTTGAAATAGGATGGCTCAATCTCTACGCGCTCAGTCATTAGATCCATGTAGCCATTGTACTGATCAGGTAACCTCCTTTGCCTACGCAAATTTGAAGGAGCTCTTACATTCTCCCTCATAGCATGCACAAGTCTATCAACTTCACTGGTTATTTCCCTGCCTTCTCTCGATGTTTCTGCTTGAGTGGATGTGTCCACCCTTCTCCTCTAGTTGTGGCTACTCCACAACTTCCTGAGGCTCTTCCTTTGGAGCTAACAACTCCTCTTTTGGTGGGATCTGAAGATCCCTCTCAAAAGAGAATCTCATTGCTTTCTTCTCATCAAACTTAACATCCTTTCCCAAAACTGTCATTCTGAGGGAAGTTAAGTACACATGAAAGTTGTGGGGAGTTTCTGTGCAACACAAAAATACCCGCAACTCTCCTATTGGCTCAAGCTTATTCCTTGATTCTTTGGAGACATGGTGGTAAATAGAGGTTCAAAAAATCTTAAAGTGCAACACATCCAACTTTCTCCCCGAGAAGGCCTCCTCTGGTGTAATCATACCAAGAATCTGATGAGGACTCTTGTTCTTGAAATATACTGTTGTGTTGCATGCTCATGCCACAAATGCAGAGGTAGGCCTTGGTCATGCAACATATCTCTCATGGCTCCCATAATGCTACAATTATTTCTCTCAGCTACCCCATTCCGCTGCGGGTTGTGGGGTGTTGTTATCTCTCTTCGAATGCCTTCTTTTGCACAATTGTTTTTGAATTCATTCGAAGCATACTCACCTCCATTATTTCTCCTAAGAGCCTCCACCTTCTTGCTGGTTTCATTCTTAACTAGTGCCTTGAATTCTACAAAATTGGAGAATGTCTCATATTTCTTCCTCATGATGAACATCCAACACTTCCTTGAGAATTCATTAATAAAAATGACAAAATATTTGTGTATGGAAGTGGAGGCTATCGAGAAAGGTCCACATAGATCAAAGTGGACCCTTTCCAAGACTGCGTGTGCTTTATTGTCCTGATCATGGAATGTGGATTTTTCATACTTCCCTAATGTACATCCTTTACATACATCCGGTTGCTCAAGTGGACTTTTGGGGAGGCCAATGGTTATCTGTTATATAATATTCAATGAGCCATGATGCAAATGGCCAAGTATTATGTGCCAAAGTTCATCGACATCGTGACTGTGCACTTTCTCCACCTTCTTAATGCATCACAATATTCCACATCTAGCTTATATGTGTTCCTCATACAAACCCTAATCTACTTCACTTGTCCTGTGGCTATGTGTCTCGGGAATGCTTTCCCTTTTCTTAAGATCACACCATAACCACGTTCTTCCAAAACTACAACAGAGATGATATTTTTCTTTAGGCTTGGAATGAACATGACATCCTTGAGTTTGAGAGGGGAGCCTGACTCCCTATGAAAGGTGGTTGTACCAATCCCGATTACATTGTACCTTCTATCGTCCCCCAGATTGATGTGAATTTGGACATATTTCTCCTCCAGGTCACTAAAAAACTCTCTACACCCTCTCATGTGGAACGATGGACTTGAGTCCAAGTACCACACGCTCTCCATCACTATGCTAGCCATGCATGCGATAAGGGTAAAGTCAAGCTAGAACTATGAATCGAAGGTTTCAATTGTTGCTCTTCCTGATTTCTTCTTGATCGACTTTTTATGTGGACACTTCGTGGCATAGTGCCCGAATTCATGACAATTGAAGTATTTAATTTTGGACAAATCTTTCTTCTTTCCCCCTTGGTTGGATTTCAGTTTGGTTTGATATGTCTTCCATTTACCTTCTTTCCCTTTTCAACCAATTAAATTTTTTCTTTATCATTGCCCTTGGATGAAGTCCCATATTTGGTATTCTGCCTTATCTCGTCTTGTACCAAATCAGACCATAAGCATTCCCAATTCGTTAATTTCTCTCTCTCGTTCACCGAGTCTTGGTAGTTATGCCATATTTTGGGAAGGCCTAGAAGAGTTAGGGTTATCAAGTAATATTTTGCAAAATTAACACTAACCCCACCAAGTTCATCACAAAATTATGTAAACCTGCTCAAATACTAAAAAATAATGTCATTCGTTTGCATATTGATATTTCAAAGTTTATCCTTGAGCGCCAACTTCCTGTGGTCACTACAATTCTTGAACAATTATATTACTTCTTTCCACAATGCAAAAGTAGTTTCTTTCCCATGGATACTTGAGACAATGTGATTCTATGCTCCCTCTAATATTTTTCTCCTTGCCTTGGCTACATCTTTCTTCCATTGGGCTAGGTTCTGTGCATAAGATTTATGTGGTTTTACAACATTTGTTTTGATGTATTATAGCAATCTGTTTCCATCCAACACCGTCTCCATGTGATCCTTCCATGAATGAAATTAGAGCTACCTTCTAAGGGATACTCTAGTCTCATCCTGTTGAATGTCTTCTTCCCAACTCTGAAGAGATCCTTCTACAATGAACTGCAAATTTGAACCTCCTGAGAAATAACTTCGAAATTCTTATTCTAATGTGAATCCTACTCTGATATCATGTGGAAATTATTGTGTAGATTTTTAATTTCGCATGAACTTTTAATCAAACCCACAAGACACAAACCTACTCTACTACTCTATAGAATTCACTTCACAATTTAGAACATCAATCACAAACATGCAATGAGAAATAACACACATGCATAGAATATTTTTCCAGGGGAAAGTAATATTCTAAAAACCCCTTTTCCTGCTTGCATTAACCTGATGAATATAGATGTATTACAATTTATAGCTCAATGTGAGCTCAACCTACAGGTGAATAACATATCTCTTTACTCAATGACAGGATCTAACCCAAAATTAGTCAATTTTTGCCTCTTCTTGAGCCCCTATTTCCTTGCACAAATCCTGAGGAAATTAGGCCCCTATTATTTAGGAATTTCCTCCAAAATTATTATACAATTCCCAAGATTGATCATCTGACTAAATGCAACACTTGTAACTCAAGGCTAGCCTACAACTTATGTTACACTGCCTTGGAATCTCCACCACAACTAGGGAACTCCAATTCTCTACATGCACTAGCTATTTTGGTTGATTGATTAGTTAACTAGATAATCAATTAGTTAGATTGAAGTCCCACTACACAACTGACTTTCCTCTAGTTCCTTCAACAGTTAGAACTAGTTTAATTGAAAACAACTTGAAATAACTAACTTTGATTTCTACAAATTAGCAATCACATATGCTTAATTGAACTCTAGTTCCTCTAACTCAAATTTACTAAGTAAAGTGAGTGACACAAGCCATGCCACATAACTAAACTACACCGAAGTTGTCTATTGATGTGGAAATTAAATTTTTCTCAATTTCACCAAGGAAAAATCAAATCCAGAGTTTCTCGCTGCATTTTTCAACATGAACATGGTTGATAATGGTTGAAGAGGGTCAATCATGGTCAAAATTGTTAATGATGGATAAACATGCTAGGCAAGGTTGATGAGAATTGGCCAGAGTTGACCAAGGGTTAATAAGGATTGAACATAGGTTACCGTGGTAGGCCATTGGTAACAAGGATTGGCAATGATTGATTATGGTTAAACATGGTTAACCATTAATGACCATGTTAACTATGTTTGACCACTGTTGAACTTGTTATGTTGGATATGGTTGAACTTCTTGTCCATTATTAATCATGGTCATGTTATCTGATCATGGATGTGATTATAGGAGCATGGTCGACTATGGTCAAGTATTGTTGACTATGAGTGAATATGGTTAACCATGGATGACCACATTTAGAAACAAATGAATATGGTAGAGCATGTTGACTATTCTTGCCAAGTGGTTGACCAAGGATGTCCATTGATGATCATGGTAGCCATGGTTCAATCTCATGACCATGGTTAACCATTCTTGAGTCTTTTCTAGCATGGTTGAATATAGCTGACTAAGTTTGACCAATTTGTCTATTGGTGATTATTATTGATCATATTTTCTATGTTGGATATGTTTACTATGTTTAACTGCATTAAATGTGACAATTATAGTTGACTATGTACCATTGTACCATTACTATTCAATATGATTGGATATGATTGACCATTGTACCATTAATATTTAGTGACCTTGTTTGACCATGTTATATAAAGAAGTCTGTGTTAATGTATAATGACCATTGTCAACCCATAGGATGATACAAATGTCACACATTAGTTGAAATATTATAATGATGTTTATTGTTGGTCACATTGTAACAACATTTATTTTTCATCACATTGCGACATCGTTAGTTATTCCACACATTGTGATGATTATTAATCATCGCATTGTGACAATGCTTGTTAGATTGTGATGTTGCTCATAGTTTGACCATTGCAATCACATCTGTTGTTCGTCACATTATGATGGTGTTTATTTTTTTTCACATTGTAGTGGTATTTGTTGTTTGTCACATCTCAACGACATTTATTATTCATCAAAATTATGACATCATTTGTTTTGCATATCACAATGTGACATTAGGTAATTTTCATCGCATAGTACTATTGGGAGATGTTTGTCACATAGTGATGTTATGTTTCTTGTATTGCACCACAATGTGGTGTCGGTGAAGGGTGAAGGGTAATGTTCAAATGTGATGTGGGGATATTCTCATCATAGTATGATGAAGGGAAATATTCATTACTCCATGACATCAAGTTTGTTTGCCACATTGTACGATCAAATTATTATGTATTATTATTGTTATTGTTGTAACTATTAATGTTATAACAACATCTTTCGGTAAAAATCACATAGGGGACATGGATCATAGAAGTCTAAACTCAACAACTATTAATGTTATTAATAAAATTAATATTGATAATAACATTGATATTAATAATAACATTATGTATAATAAGATGATTTGTTACATATACTATATTAATAATGTATTTATCTTATAATTAATGTATTCTACCAATAATGTAATATTTTTAATGCTACTAATAATGTTACTAATGATATTCTGACAAACTATCTAATGGAATATCCATAATAGTTTATGGATCACTTAAGTCGATGTGAATTTTTAAGAAGATACTTAATGTGATATGCTTACATGACTTTGAAATATGGTTCACGTTTTATGTTTCAACATCTCTTACATGCATGCTGGTTGGTCTTGCTTGTGCCTATGCTTGATTATTATCCGAACACTGTTGTGGTCTTTTGGATGATGTTTGGTCCTTATTTTACACTGTATGTGTGTTTCACACACCCTTCAAATTGTGTGTTATTTGATAACAAACATTGGACACTCGGTTATCAATTTTTGTACTTTGTAATTATTTGACATGCCTTTGAAGGAACTCCTCGATCTCTTAGACCTTGGGCATTACCTGTTGAAACTAGTATGTTGCACATATGAGATCACATGGCACCATATGCATGATGTGTTGGCTTGTTTGGAGGAAGTTGGGCTTGATGGGCACCATTTTACAATGAGACATGACCCTTGGATGAGGAGACATACCCCCTTGATGATTCATCACACCTTTTGGGAAGAGACATTTCCTTTGGAGATGATGTCACCATTATAAGGCCTCTAGAATCAGATGTGTGACCCTTTAGAGGGAATTTATCATGTTTATCATTTTATTTGATGTTTCACGAGATTTTTGGTATTTGATTGAGAACTATCCATCTTGTATCATGGGTTTTTATGTTTCTTTTTGGATTTTATTCCTAATTGAGATCATATGCTTTATTTTCCTATTATAAATAGGGGCAATTGTCTTTATTTTGATGAATTCACATTGTAAAGAGATTGCCTCTCTTGGATTACTTATCTTTCTATTTAGTTCACTATAGAGAATTAATTGAGTGATTGTCTCCAAGGTCTTGTTAATGTGGAGTTATCATTGTTTTCGTTGATGGATTATGTTGATGCCTTGATGAATGCATGAAAAACAAAGTAAGTGGAATTATTATACTGTGGTTATTTTTTTATGAGTTATGGCTATGAAGTATTGATAAATATAACATGGTATTATGTTTTCATTATCCTTCTTAGATAAGCTCTTCTTCCCAGTCTTTAAGGAAAGACTGAGTGGGTTAATTCACTTATATCATCTTTAAATATGGAGAGACTTGTTTAGTAATGATAGGGATAAGTTATTGGGCTTACCCTAGTATTTTAAGTCTCCAATATACTCCAAAATCTTAATGTTTGTTGATCCTAGACGCCATTAGCTCTATACTAAAAAATCACTAGTCGTATATCTTATATTTAACACTTATATCACTGAGGTATGGTTTATTCACTTATTTTAGGGTTAATTAGGGTTTAATTATATTAAAATCATACATTTTTAGTAGTATTTATTTTATTAGACATAATTGTCCTAGGGTTAGAAATTGTTTGAAATATACTAGAAAAGAAAAAGTATCAATTCATGTTTATTTTCTAGCCATAAATTAGGATGATTAATTGATGTTATAGGTATTTCATTGACTAGAAAATTATTGTAAATAGTTATGTTATTTACTCTTATCCTTAGACATCGTTTTTCACTTTGTTGTCATATTTTATTTGGTTATATTTGCTACTATCATAAGTTAATCTATGGATGTAATTTTTTTATTGTATGTGCTAGTTTACTAAAAAAAAAAGGTGTTTTCTTAATTTTGTGTGTTTAGGGACATCCTTTGAGCCTTTATTGGTTGAACTAATGATCAATAATAACCATAGGACCCTTCAAAATCAAATATAAACTTCAAAAATCCACCATAAATTCTAGTTACTTGATCTTATTGATTTGGGGTAATTGAAGTATAATTATTAAGAGATTGTTGACTTCATTTGACTCGGTCATTTAATCCGTAAGATATAATACAATAATTTCTCTTATGTTTGATATCATCCCACAATGACATAAGGGAAATAGTTGTTAAGGTGAGAGTGGTGATACTCACATTATTGTTCATTTTCTAAGTAACTTAATTGAGATTATATTTAAAGTGCTAGCATTTACTATAACATGTCATATTTTATGACTTCTTCTTGTATTTCAAGAAACAAAACATTCCAAGCGGGAAAAAGTGTAAAGTACCTAAAAGGAGTAATATGGAGTACTTAAGAATGTACACAAAAAGCTAATGAATATAATGTGTACATAATAATGAAATAAATACATTACATATTTAAAATTAAATAATATAATAATAACAGGTATTTTCCACAAACCTTTATCAATACTAATGACAAATTAGAAATATAATGTCTATCCAAAATATGTTAAATTATATTGTCCTGTATTAAAGATGCTTTATAAAAAAATTCCTTTTCATAAAATATAATTAGTGATATTATTTTATCTTTAAAATTACTTTTTACATTTTTATGATGAATATTTTTAGTTTCTTATTTTCTAATGTGTACTGCATTTTTCCCTATACTATTTTATAATCAATCATATATATTCATTGTCATATTTTGAATGAAAATATAAAAAAAATCATGTAAATACAAATTATTAATAAACAAAGAGAATGTAAGATGCTTTTCATATACAAGTATTTTTCTAATGTGTGGGATAACGTTTAAATTTTTATAATATAAAATTTTTTTTAGGGTTATGCATTAATTTATTTAAATTAATGTTTTAAAATTTATTAAAACAATTATAAGGTAAGATTGATTGATAAATCATTTTTACTTTTGAAATATGTGTTTTTCTAATTTGATATTTTTATCATCAAATTATTTATAGAAAATATGGTGTTAGAATAATTAAAGTGTTTATTATAGTACTAAGAAGTTAAAAAATACATAATAAAATAGTTACATAAATAATAATATTGTTTTCTTAAAAATAACTAAAATAATTTTTTTTTATTGATTCATCTCATTTGTATTGAATTATCTATTTTATAAGAAAAATAATATTTAAATTCTATAAAAAAATGATCAATTATATACTTATTAACAAAATATGTTCATATATATTAGAATCTCCAAATTCGAACTTATAGAGAAATAACTTCGAAATTCTTGTTCTAATGTGAATCCTGCTATGATACCTTTATGGTGTATATTTGCAACTACTCATGAAATTTTAATCAAAATCAGAAGACATAAGCCTACTGTACTGGTCTGCAAATTCAATTCACAATTTAGAACATCAATCACAAACATGCAATGAGAAATAACATGCATGCACACAATATTTTTCCAGGGGAAAGAAATCTTCTAAAAATCCCTTTTCTTTCTTGCATTAATCTGATGAATATAAATGTATTACAATTGCTAGCTCAATCTGATCTCAACCTACAAGTGAATAACCTATCTCTTTACTCAGTAATAATCTCTAATCTAGACCTAGTCAATTTTTGCCTCTAGTTGAGCCCCTATTTCCTTGCGCAAGCCCGAAGGAAATTAGGCCCTATTATTTAGGAACTTTCTCCAAGAGGATTGTGCAATTTCCAAGCTTGATCATCGGACTGAATACAACACCTGTAACTCAAGACTACTCTACAACTAATGTTACAGTGCCTTGGAATCTCCACCACAACTAGGGAAATCTAATTCTCTCCATGCACTAGCTTTTTTTGGTTGATTGATTAGTTAACTACATGATCAATGAGTTAGACTGAAGTTTCATTGCATAATTGACCTTCCACTAGTTCCTCCAACCATTAGAACTAGTTTAACTGGAAACAACTTGAAATAACTTACATTGATTGCTACAAATTAGCAATCACACATGCTTAACGGAACATTAACTCCTCTAACTCGAATTTACTAATTAAATTGAGTGACACAAGACATGTCAAACAAGTTAACTAACTCAAGTTATTTGCTGATGTGGAAATTCGAATTTCTCAATTTGACGAAGGCAAAATCAAATTGAGACTTTTTTGTTGCATTTTTTGACATGACCATGGTTGATAATGGTTGAAGAGGGTCAATCATGGTCGAAACAATTATTGATGGCTAAACATGGTAGGAAAGGTTGATTAGGATTGGCCACAGTTGACCAAGGGTTAATAAGGATTGAATAGGTGACCATGGTAGGCCATTGGTGACAAGTATTGATAATGATTGATTATGGTTAAATATGGTTGACCATTAATGACCATGTTAACTATGGTCAACCATTGTTCAACTAGTTTGGTTGGATATGTTTGAACTTCTATTGAAGCCCCGAAAATTGGGTCAACAACAAGGGGGATACCCGCCCGATCCGAACCTTGGTTGGCAGCTCCTTTTCCATTTGGTATAGTGGGTCCGACTGGGGATAATGGGACTAGTTTCCCAATTTGTGTGTGTGTGTAAGATTAATTGATGTTCCTAGCTTTAAAATATTCTAATTAAGGTGATCTACTTCTAATTCTAATCTAATGACGTGTAATTGTATTCTAAAAAGCAACAACATCTAAATCTATACTAACCCGGGGTATGATTCCTCTGTTATGCGATCTAAAATGATTTCAGATAACAATCGATAATAAAGATCATTCAACTATTATAAGAAAATAATTCAATATAGATGAACCACTTGGCATAAAAAGTTAGGCGAAATAGTTGCGAAAAACATATCGTATAATAAGTTGTTCATATATCAAGCATAAATAAATAGCTATCACCGTACAAAAGTGCCAAATGATAACTCAGGCATTCAAGCATTAACATATAAATAACTAAATTTAAATATCACTTTAACACAGGAAATAGAAATAGTTAAGAGATAAAAGTACCATTTATAACTAGTTCTACTCATGAGCTTCAAGCGATAGCGATTGATCTCTTCTCAATCCAACATCAACTAAGAGTACAAAAGTGCAACATCAGTAGCAGATATCAGATGCAAAAAGCAATAAATCATGTTCCATTCATTCACCAAAACCTCCTCGGAGGGTGCAAAAGTGCATGTTCTGAGGACTAGTTTTTGATAAATTTCTGGACCCTTCTCTAAATGCATGAGAAGGGTTTAAATACTACTAACTATGTCTAAAAATAACTTATTTACAAAAATTTAGGATACGGTTTAAATGATCGTCCTTTTTCTAGGGAAAATAAAATAAAACTATTTCGAAAATTAAATCTAAAACTTACTATTTCTGTATTTTCTCCTTAATGTCGTAAGCATTCAGCATTTGCTTGAGAAGAGTGAGTTGGTTGACTTCAGCCTTTAAATGTGTTGCAAAAACGGAATCAGCAAGAGCTGGCACCATCTTTTTGGTACTGGGCTTACAGGAGACTGAGCAATTAGAGGCTTTCAATTTTGAGAAGTTTTACCCAGCGATGTGTGATTAGGCGCTAATTGCGCATCAGAAACGACCTTTGTTTCTTAATCCGGGCTTCCTTAATGCGGTTTTCGCCTCTTGCATGTTTTCTTGTAGCGGATGTAAAGTTGAAATTTTGTGAAAATAATGACTCCGAGAGCTCTTGACCTTGAGTCCTAAACTGCCTGTCTTTGATGTGAGCGCTGTCTAGTATTCCTTTAACCATTTCTGTGCAGGGGAGAATTTTGGGCCTTGCCACTCTCCGGTGTAGGAATGAAAAAGCTAACTCTACAACTGATGCTTCAGACGACCTTGATGAGCCTGTAGTAGCCGTAAATCCCATTACTTTAGGATTTATTTCCTCAAGTAGATTATGTATGCCTTCCGAGGTGAAAATACCCGAGTTTTTGTTGCAAGCTGTATCTTTGTGCAAGGGTGCCTTTCCTCTGTCTTCAGATATTAGAGCCTCGCCTATTTTCACCGTAGCTTCCTGTACACTGCTTTATATAACCTGTTGTCCTTCGTTCCTGTAGTTTACAAGTGAGGTGAGAGTAATGATAATAAATAATGACGGGAATGCTTTGACTATCGAAGACATTTAAAAATATGCCACATTACGTGAACTGGCTCTTTGATAAACTCAAAACTAGATTGCATTAACAACTGGCAACTACTTCATTAATGAGCATCAAAGCACATAACCAATCTCATTTAATGGAAACACTTTTCCTTGAATAATGAACTAGAAAAATTTGTGATGAGACGATTTTGCGATTTGCTTTGCAATATCGCAGATCGCTGCATCACAAGATCATTCTATCGTCCTATCATAAGATCATTTTGTCACATTATCGCAATTTCGCACTATCACATGGTCACAACATCGCATGTTTTGTGTTAATCAGTTTCTTGCGAGGCACGATTTTGTGATATGTGCTATCGTAATATCGACGTTTTCTGCAGTTCTTTATTATAAGTGTGCTTCTAAGGCTTGCAATGCGATATATGTTTATCCTTATGCAATTTCGCATTTCATTCTCACGATTTTAGAGTTTATCTTGTAAGTAGGCATGCTGTTATCTTTTCTGCGATACGATATCCTTTAAGGAGTGATTTTGTCTTCCCTCATCACAAAACTTAAGTTTTTTAGATATTTTCAAAGGTATTTTCTTAAGTTTACGATGGTAAGTTTTACTGGAAAGGAAATATAATAACTAATTGATTTTTTTGAATTTTAGCTAAGGGTCCCCATTTATTTAGTATTAGTCACAGCACTAAATAAAAAGGGGGTTGTTGGTGGTCACAACAATTGGCGATTCACTTGGAAGAACCAGTTATCTCTGTCGTTCTTTTGGATTTTCTATACTTCCAAAACAGGAAATTTTCCAGAAAATTAAACTTTATTATAGAAAGATAAAGTACATTATGTTCTAACCTGTCAATGATATTTTGTTTCAACTATTTTCAACTCTAATTATTTACTTCCTCAAGCTAGTCCTTGTATTTAGATCAGTCATTACTTGGTTTTATAAAGATAAAACAAAGGCTTCTCTGTAAATCAGTTTTAAATATGCTCATTTGTTGTAGGTAGAGCCTTTGCTGCCAGCAGGCGTTCATAGCCTCAATAGGGTTACCTATTACCCGACAATGATCCTGAATCCTACGTAAAGAAACCTACAATTCTCAAAGAATGATCCATATCAACACTTATTGCTTTTGATTGTCTTTTACTCTTAAAGAGCAATGTCCTGGTTTGATAGCCAATTTATGACACAGTCATTCACTTGATTTATAACTTATTGAACAAGCTGGCTCGTGATGAGACCCCTTGTCTTTTGATTGCAACAATCTTGAGTCATTGCCCTGTTGTGGTATGCAGTATTGGCAAAGTCAGCAAGTTATAATATCTGTGATTATGATAAGTCGGCTCGTGATGAGACCTCTCACTCTTTAATATGAAGTGTATCCTTGGATTGTTCCTCTGAAAGTTGTGATTTCCTTAGTAGGGAGGAAGTCATTATTTTCTTAAGATAGCTCTGGACGACAATAGTAGAGTTTTTGGAAAGAGCTGTTCTACAGAGAATCTTTATTTTGTTATTGATACCTTTCATTACACTGATATAAAACAATTTCTCACTAAAGGTTGTTTTCATCAAATTTTATGAAGTTGAAACTAGTATCATATCTAGGCTAGAGTCTTTAACTGTATCTTTCTACAATAAAATTCAATTTTCCAAAAGATTTGCTATTTATACAAGCGAAAGATCAAAATCTGAAAGAGAATTGGTGTATTTTTCGTAAATTCCAAATGTGACCATTCACAACTGGTTTTATGAAAATAACAATCTAATCTACAAAATAAAAGAGTAATCTTCTAGGGAAAGTATCTTTTTAGGATCTGACCATTAACAGGTAAAGAATCTCTTTTTCCTACTAAATCCTGCAACATAAAAGTGGATGGACCTATGACTTCTACAATTTGAAAAGGACCAAGCCACATTCGTTGAAATTTAGTATGCTTTCCTTTTTCCTCATGAGCCTTGTCCCATTTAAAAAATAGATATCCCACCTGAAAATATTTTATGGTCATCATGTTTGAACCAAAAGAGGATTTTACTAATGCTTGATGATGAGCATGATTTCTTTTAGCCTGTTCTCGTTGTTCTTCTAACTTAATTATTTCCATTTGCCTCAGCTGTAAGGAGGAAGTTAGCACTTCATCAATATATTGAACTAAATACAAAGAGGGGATTGCTAAATGCGTCGGGAGAACCACTACTTTTCCATAAACTAAATTGAACGGAGAAGTGCCAATGGAGGCTTTTTGCGTTATTTGATCGGCCCATAAAGCGTATATTAAAGATTTATGCCAATTTTTATGATTTTGGCCAACTGTTCGTTTGATAATCCTGATTAGGTTTTTATTTGTAGATTCAGTTAACCCATTTCCCTGTGGGTAATAATTGGCAAGATATTTAAGTTTGAAACCTCTTTTAAGTGCAAATTTAGTCATTGTATTTCCAGAAAAGTATGATGCATTGTCAAACATTAAAGCGGAAGGCAATCCAAACCTGGTGATTATAAATTGATCTATGAATTCAATGATATGTTCAGCATTAGCCGTCTTGAGTGGAACTGCTTCTACCCATTTAGTAAAGTAATCTATTGCTGTAAGAATATATCTATGCTGCTTAGAAGAGTGAAGAACGATCTCACCTATTATGTCCAATCCCCACTGATCAAAAGGTTGCTCAATGTTGACTGGCTATAATGGCAAGGAGGGTTTCTTCTGTCTCCCAACAACAGTTTGGCAGATTTGACATTTCCTCACGTAATTGTGCGAGTCTTTAAATAATGTGGGCCAGTAATATCCTACTCATAAGATTTTATGTGCAGTAGCATCTCCAGCATAGTGTCCGCCTGCTGGCTCATCATGGAGTTCCTGCAAAACTCTTTTAGCTTCAGATTCTTCAAGACATCTAAGTAGAACAGAATCATAATTTATCCTAAAAAGAACATCATTCAAGAGTGGATATTGTTTGGCTTTCAATCTTAGAGCTCGTTTCTTAGTATGATCAAGGTGTAAGGGGGCATACCCATTCTTCAGATAATAAATGATATCGGCATATAATGACTCATTATCGTTTAGGCTTAGCTCGTACACTTGTATGACTGCAAATGGAATTTTAGATATCAACGATGCTCCGGCCAACATTTTGCAAAAGCCTTGACCTTTTACAATACTTGCTAGTTTGATTTCTACATCATATTCCTGTAAGGTAGTAACCCAATTAGCTCTTTTCTCACCCACCTTTTTTTCTACTAAAATATTTCTTACTGTTGGAAACAGTACAATGATTTTTTTGCGGGTTTTGAGTAAAAAGGGTCTGAAATATTTGATTTCTTTGAAAACAACGTAAGCCTGTTTCTCCACATCTGAATAATTTAATTCAGCTCCCTGTAAATTTGAACTAAAGAAAGAAATCGAGGCTTCTGCCTTCTCTCGATTTGCCTAAGTAAGTATCACTGCGTATGATCTGTCAGATGAAAATGTATATAAAACAAAAGGCTCTGAAAAATTTGGAGTCGCTAAAGATGGAGCATTGACAATTGCTTGTTTGATTAGATTGAATGCCTCATATTCATCTTGACCCCATTTGAAGATTGAGTTCTTTTTTATCATCGTTTGTAAGGGAGACACGATTCTTGAAATATTCAGAACGAATCTCTTTACAAAATTGATTTGACAAAGGAAAGATTGCATAGCTTTTTTGTTGTGAGGTAGGGAAATTTCAGAAATCTCTTTGATTCTGTCAGGGTCAATGTGAATTCCAGTTTTTGACACTATGAATCCTAGAAGTTTTGCTTCACTTAATGCGAAAAAGGACTTTTTAGGGTTGAGTGAAATTCCATACCTTAAACAACGTTGGAAGATTTGTTTTAAATCTCTGAGATGGTTGCTTTGTCTCTTGGAATAGGTAGTTATATCATCAAAATAGATTACCATAGACTTATTAACTAAACCTCTGAATGCAATGTCCATGGCTCTCTGAAATGTGGCACCAACATTAATCAGACCAAAAGACATTTTTTTATATACGTAGGTACCCCATTTGGTTCTGAATGTGGTTTTTAATTGATCATCAGGATGTACCAACACTTGATTGTATCGTGAAAATCCATCTAAAAAGGAGATTAATTCTGAACCAACGATTGCCTGCAAAATTTGTTCCATAGGAGGCAAAGGAAAATTATCCTTTTGGCAGGCTTTATTAAGGTTTCGAAAGTCAATACAGATTCTAATATCTCTGTTTTTCTTTCTAACAGGGACCATGTTGGAGACCCATTTGGAATGTCATACGGGAAAGATTATTTTGGCTTTCAATAACTTGTTGAGTTCGGATTTAATATGATTTTCTAAATTGGGATGGATTTTTCTCAAATTCTGTTGGACTGGTTTTGCATTTTCCATCATTGGAATAGTATGTTGGATGATAGAAGTGTCATATGTTTTAAGTTCACCATAGTTCCAAGCAAAAACATTTATGTATTATCTCAAAAGACGAATATATGCTCATTTTTCTTCGGGAGTTAGGCCAAGGCCTATATTGATGTTTTGGGGTTTGATATCAGTTCCCAGATTTACTAATTCGTAGTTCAAAGTTGAAATTTGGAGTTTTGAATTAGTAGATCTTTTAAACCGATCTTTCAAATCATAAAGGTCTTCTAGTTTGACTACTGACTTAGGTATAGCATTGTTAGTGCTATCCTGTTGCAATTGTCGGTCATGTTGGTCTTCGTCAATTATTTGATTGGTATAGGATCCTTCAGATGTGAGAAAACTCATGATGTCAGGATCGTCATTGAAAATTCTCCAATTTGTGATGTTATCAGGAATACAAGGTCTAGAGATTAATTCTATTGAAAATCTATCAGGACTAAAATCTTCTGAAGGGATAAGTTTAGAAGCTACGTTAGTTAAAAGGTCTGCACTTGCATTCTGGAGTCTGGGAATTGAAATGTGTTGAGTCAGATCTTGAACTAAAGATTGATAATGTTTTAAATGACCTGATAAGAAATGTATAGTATTACGTACCTGTCTGACTACAATTTCAGAGTCTCCAAAAACTTGACAGTATTTGACATTTAATCTGATTGCTTTGTACAACCCTTGGACTAAAGCTTCATACTCTGCTGTATTGTTGGTGCAATCAAATTCGAGTCTGCAAGTTACCATAGTTTTATCTCCTTCTGGACTAACTAGCACGCATCCTGCTCCTGCTCCTTCGTTAGATTTAGAACCATAAAAAATAATTTCCAAAATGAAGATTTATTTACAGGACTATCTAAAAAATTGATACATTTAGAACTATCTGTTTGAGAAAAAGTTTCGACTTGAGATAAAACAGAATGTTCTAAGTAAGGTGATGTGTGAGCATTAAAACTTCCTAGGAAAGAATCTACTGAGTAATTGCCAATAATGCTATTGTTATATGCTACTAGTTCATTTTCCCCCTCGAGTTCTGTTACTATGTATTTCTGATGTCATTCTCATTCAACTTTTATTTGATTTGGTTTACCATTGTATGGCAGCCACATGTGTGACCAATCAGTTGCGAAGTATCCATGGAGTGTTTCTGACCAATCCCTGCTAAGAATTAAGACATAAAATTCTGGAATATCAGCAACTAAAATGTCGATAACTTGACATACCTTTGGGTTGGATGACAGCCTTATGGTAACCTGATTCAATTAGCCAATTACCTCGAATTTTGATCAATCTAGCTGGACTATGCGCACAACAGACTTCTGTGGTTGAACGTTCAATTTTGTACATATTGATTTCGGTAAAATATTCGATGAAGCTCCAGAATCCATTAAACAATTAGGCACATTTTTATTAAAAAAATTATAAGTAAGAAGAAAGGGGGGAGTATGACATCTCGATCTACCTCCAATTAATACGACGTCGTTTGGATCAACCTTGTTAATCGCATTAGTCGGAGGTCTTCCCATGTCATGGGAAGCTTGAGAAATTACAGGGGCAGGCAAAGGTGCAACTGGAATAGCATGTAATTCTTTCAAAATTATCTTTTGCTGGTGTTTTAACTTGCTCAATCCATAAAGAGTGATGTTGGCCCGAGTCTTCTTCATATCTTCTATAATATTGTACTCCATTTCATTCGAAACGATCAGTGTTTTAGATGGAGTAGAGGAATCTATTTGGACTGGGCTGGTTTGAGTCGCTTTAGATGTTGTCTTCTTGGGTGCGATTTTATCCTTCATGACCGAGCTTGCGCTCTTTGGCTTAGGGGTAGTTTAGGGGGGATCAAGCTGATTTCTGCTTCGTGTATTAATCGGGAATGCTTCTTGATCCTCTTCTTGTGGGAGGATGAAATCCCACATTCCTTGTAACTCTACAACTTCTTCTTCATCAATTTGCTCTTGAGTAGCGATCTCCTCTTCTTCTTCTTCAGATTCAGCGTTTGTAATAGCGTTGGGGGGCTTTGAATCATTTGAGGGATTTCTTTTAAAAGCTCTGTATGGCTTCTTTGAAGAAGTTTCTGCCACTTGTTTTTTAATGTCGACCATCTTGTTAGACATGGTCTTCAAAACTTTTTGTAATCCTTCTAAATCAAAAGGATCTTTCGATTGCTTTTTCTTGGGATCTTCTTTGAATGTTACCTTCTTAGACTTTTGTTCTTAGATCGCGGTCTTCTTTTCCAGGGCTATAATCCGTTTCTCTACAACTATTGCTTCTTTCATGTTTTCAGCCAAAGTTGTCTTATTAGCCCTATCCACGAAGATTTCTATATTTGATGGTAATGCAATAATGTACCATTCACTTCACACTTCTTCGCTGGGCTTTGAAGTGGTAGGAATTTTGTTTAATAGTTTATTGAAATGAGAATTGAAGTCTTTGATAGGTTCTTGTGATTGGGCCCTGAGGTTTTACAGGTCACTAATCAACATCGCAGAAGACCTATCATCACCAAAATTAATGAGGAATTGCTCCTCGAAGATGTCCCAACTAGTAATAGATCCAAATGGTAGTGAAAAATACCATGATCCGGCTGTTCCTTGAAGGGTATATGGAAAAAGTCAAACAGCAACATCTTTTTTGGTAACTCCATTAAGATTTATGGATAGCATAAAGTTATTGATATGCTCTTCCGCTAGCATGCCTTCTTCAGGATTTAATTTAGGTAGCCATTTTTCAAGATGGGTTGGCAGCTGACTCAAGGGAACAGGCATTAAGATTGCCCCTGGATTGTTCCACGGAGATTGAGCCATCGATGATTTACTAACTGAAGGAATTCGAGAAGATGATCCCTGAGTTCGAGAAGATGAGGATATAATAACTCCTGATGATTGAGAAGGGGATGTAGAAGTACCAGTAGGTTGGTGGACAATGATCTGGAGTGGCGGAGTGGATGGTTGACTTCGCGGTGAGGAAGTTGAGATGGATGATGATGATGAAAGAGTCTCGCTATTGAATCCTTTAGGTGATTTCCTTGCTTTCTTCCTAGTTGGTAGAGGTAATTCAGTTGGCTGAACACCAAACTTTTCGCTCTTTAATCTGGTTAAGGGATGAGCAGGGTTATATTGCGAAGTCACGCTACCTTGAGATTTATCAGATCTTTGAGGAGATATAGAAAATCGCTGAATTTTATGAATCAGAGATTCGATTTCAAGCGGTTCAATAGTAGATTGTTCTAAAATGTCAGGGTTTGTAGCAGCAACTGTTGATCCTACGACTTTTGGTGGTGGATTTAAAGCTTCTAAATGCAATGGAGAAGTCGGGGGAGATGGTGAGGGCGATTTACTCTTAGAATGGTATTTAGATTTGGACTTACTTGCCATTCATAGTTTGAGGCCCTCCTTCTAGCGCCAAATATGTTGAAGCCCTGAAAATCGGGTCAACAACAAGGGGGATACCCACCTGGTTCGGACCTTGGTTGGCAGCTCCTTTTCCGTTTGGTATAGAGGGTCTGACTAGGGATAATGGGACCAGTTTCCAAGTTTGTGTGTGTGTAAGATTAATTGATGTTCCTGGCTTTAAAAGATTCTAATTGAGGTGATCTACTTCTAATTCTAATCTAATGACATGTAATTGTATTCTAAAAAAGCAACAACATCTAAATCTATTCTAACCCGGGGTATGATTCTTTTGTTATGCGATCTAAAATGATTTCAGATAACAATCGATAATAAAGATCATTCAACTGTTATAAGAAAAGAATTCAATATAGATGAACCACTTCGCATAAAAAGTTAGGTGAAACAGTTGCGAAAAACGTATTGCATAATAAGTTGTTCATATATCAAGCATAAATAAATAGCTATCACCGTACAAAAGTGCCAAATGATAACTCAAGGCATTCAAGCATTAACATATAAATAACTGAATTTAAATATCACTTTAACACAGGAAATAGAAACAGTTAAGAGATAAAAGTACCATTTATAACTAGTTCTACTCATGAGCTTCAAGCGATAGCGATTTATCTCTTCTCAATCCAACATCAACTAAGAGTATAGAAGTGCAACATCAGTAGCAGATATCAGATGCAAAAATCAATAAATCATGTTCGATTCATTCACCAAAACCTCCTCGGAGGGTGAAAAAGTGCATGTTCTGAGGACTAGTTTTTGATAAATTTCTGGATCTTTTTCTAAATGCATGGGAAGGGTTTAAATACTACTAACTATGTCTAAAAATAACTTATTTACAAAAATTTAGGATACGGTTTAAATGACCGTCCTTTTTCTAGGGAAAATAAAATAAAACTATTTCTAAAATTAAATCTAGAACTAACTATTTCTGTATTTTCTCTTTAATGTCGCAAGCATTCAGCATTTGCTTGAGAAGAGTCAGTTGGCTGACTTCAGCCTTTAAATGTGCTGCAAAACCGGAATCAGCAAGAGCTGGCACTATCTTTTTGGTACTGGGCTTACAGGAGACTGAGCAATTAGAGGCTTTCCATTTCGAGAAGTTTTACCCAGCGATGCGCGATTAGGCACTAATCGCGCATCGAAAACTGCCTTTGTTTCTTAATCTGGGCTTCCTTAGTGCGATTTTCGCCTCTTGCGTGTTTTCTTGTAGCGGATGTAAAGTTGAAATTTTGTGAAAATAATGATTCTGAGAGCTCTTGACCTTGAGCCCTAAACTGCCTGTCTTTGATGTCAGTGCTGTCTAGTATTCCTTTAACCATTTCTGTGTAGGGGAGAATTTTGGGCCTTGTCGCTCTCCAGTGCAGGAATGAACAAGCTAACTCTGCAATTGATGCTTCAGATGACCTTGATGAGCCTATAGTAGCCATAGATCCCATTACTTTAGGATTTATTTCCTCAAGTAGATTATGTATGCCTTCCCAAGTGAAAATACCCGCATTTCTGTTGCATGTTGTATCTTTGTGCAAGGGTACCTTTTCTCTGTCTTCAGATATTAGAGCCTCGCCCATTTTCACCGTAGCTTCCTGTACACTGCTTTGTATAGCCTTTTGTCCTTCGTTCTTGCAATTTACAAGCGAGGTGAGAGTAATGATAATAAATAACGACGGGAATGCTTTGACTGCCGAAGACATTTAAAAATATGCCTCCTTACGTGAACTGGCTCTTTGATAAACTCAAAACTAGATTTCATTAACAACTGGAAACTACTTCATTAATGAGCATTAAAGCACATAACCAATCTCATTTAATGGAAACACTTTTCCTTGAATAATGAACCAGAAAAATTTGCGATGAGACGATTTTGCAATTTGCTTTGCAATATCGTAGATTGTTGCATCGCATAATTGCAAGATCGCAACATCGTTTTATCGTCCTATCGTAAGATCGTTTTGTCACATTATCGCAATTTCGCAGTATCGCATGGTCGCAACATCGCATAATCGCAATATCGCATGTTTTGTGTTAAGTAGTTTCTTGCGAGGCGCGATTTTATGATATGCGCTATCGCGATATCGACGTTTTCTGCGGTGTTTTATTATAAGTGTGCTTCTAAGGCTTGTGATGCAATATATGTTTATCCTTATGCAATTTCGCATTTCATTCTCACAATTTTAGAGTTTAGCTTGTAAGTAAGCAAGCTGTTATCTTTTCTGCGATACGATATCCTTTAAGGAGTGATTTTGTCTTCCCTCATCACAAAACTAAGTTTTTTAGATATTTTCAAAGGTATTTTATTAAGTTTACGATGGTAAGTTCTATTTAAAAGGAAATACAATCACTAATTGATTTTTTTGAATTTTAGCTAAGGGTCCCCATTTATTTAGTATTAGTGACAACACTAAATAAAAAGGGGGGTTGTTGGTGGTCACAACAACTTCCTATCCATTATTAATCATGGTAAGCTTATTTGACCATGGATGTGATTATAGGAGCATGGTTGACTATGGTCAAGTATTGTTGACTATGAGTGAATATGGTTGACCGTGGATGGCCATATTTAGAAACAAATGAATATTTTAGGACGCGTTGACTATGATTGACAAAGTGGTTGACTAAGGATGCCCATTGATGATCATGGTGGCTACGGTTCAATCTAGTGACTATGGTTAACCATTGTTGAGATGTTTCAAGAGTGGTTAAATATGGTTGACTAATTTTGACCAAGTTGTGTATTGGTGATTATTATTAATCATATTTTCTATGTTGGATATGCTTACTCTATTTAACTGCATTAAATGTGATGATTATATTTTACTATGTTGACTATTTGATAAATTTAACCATGGGAAACCATGTCACAATGGTTTATCATTATGACAATGATTGACCATTGTACCATTGAGAATTAGGGACCTTGTTTGACCATTTTTGATAAACAATACTATGTTAATGTATAACAACCATTTTCAACCCATAGTATGATACAAATGTCATACATTGTTTGACACATTGTAATGATGTTTATTGCTGGTCACATTGTAACAAAATTTATTATCCATCACATTGTGACATTGTTAGTTATTCCACACATTGTGATGATTATTAATCATCGCATTGCGACATTGTTTGTCACGTTGTGATGTTGTTCATAGCTCATCCATTGCAATGGTATATGTTTTCCGTCACATTATGATGGTGTTTATTTTTCCTCATATTATAGTGGCATTTGTTGTTAGTCACATTTCAACAACATTTATTATTCATCAAAATTGTGACATCGTTTGTTTTGCATATCACAATGTGACATTAGCTAATTTCCATCCAAGGAAAATTTTAAGGATGGAAAATTATCTTCAATTTTGAAAACATTAGCGAATCTCACTAGTCCCTAATATGCAAACCATAAAATATTTATTGATATATTTGTAAAATTATTGAAATTTATAATGATTTTATATACAATCTCTATATAATGTTGGTGATTTTTTAGGTAAAATAGTTTTATATTGTAAAATTTTGGCGAATCATTTTTAGAAAAAATGGAAATTGACGAATCTTTTTTTTGGAAAAATCATGGAGAATTAGCCCACTTGCGAATATTAGCACCTAAAATTTTCCATGTTTCCATCATATGGTATGGGAGATGTTTGTCACATAGTGATGTTATGTTTCTTGTATTGCACCACAATGTGGTGTCGATGAAGGTTGAAGGATTATGTTCAAATGTGATGTGGGGATATGCTCATCACAATATGATGTAGGGCAATATTCATTACTCTGTGACATCAAGTTTGTTTGCCACATTGTAATATCAAATGACTATGTATTATACTGTTATTGTTGTAACTATTAATGTTATTAATGTTATTAATATTTATAATAACATTATGTATAATAAGATTATTTGTTACATATACCATACTAATAATGTATTTATCTTATAATTGATGTATCCTATCAATAATGTAATATTGCTAATGCTATTAATAATGTTACTAATAATATTGTGACAAACTATCCAATGGAATATCCACAACAATTTATGGATCACTTAAGTTGATCTGAATTTTTAAGAAGATACTTAATGTGATATGCTTACATGACTTTGAAATATGGTTCACATTTTATCTTTCAACATCTCTTACATGCATGTTGGTTGATCTTGCTTAATCTTGTGCTTGATGATAATCTGAACATTGTTGTGGTCCTTTGGATGATGTTTGATGCTTATTTTACGTTGTTTGTGTGTTTCTACAAACCCTTCAAATTGTGTGTCACTTTATAAAAAACATTGGACAATTGGTTATCAAATTCGAACTTTGTAATTATTTGACATGCCTTTTAAGGAACTCTTCGATCTCTTAGACCTTGGACATTACCTGTTGGAACTAGTATGTTGCACATATGAGATCACGTAGCACCATATGTGTGATGTGGTGGCTTGTTTGGATGAAGTTGGGCTTGATGGGGACCATTTTACAATGAGACATGATCCTTGGATGAGGAGACATACCCCCTTGATGATTCATCACACATTTTGTGGAGAGACATTTCCTTTGGAGATGATGTCACCATTATGAGGCCGCTACACTTAGATGTGTGACCCTTTAGAGGGAATTTATCATGTTTTATCATTTTATTTTATCTTTGAGGCTCTTTTCGAGATTTGATTGAAAGATACCCATATTGTATCATGGTTTTTTATGTTTTATTGGATTTTATTCCTAATTGAGATTATATGCTTGGTTTTCCTTTTATAAATAGGGGTCAACTGTCTTTGATTTGATGATTTCACATTTTGCAGAGATCAACTCTCTTGGATTACTTATCTTTTTATTTAGTTCACTATAGAGAATTAATTGAGTGATTGTCTCTAAGGTCTTCTTAATGTGGAGTTATCATTATTTTCATTGATGGATTATGGTGATGTCTCAATGAATGCATGAAAAACAAAGTAAGTGGAATTCTTCTACTATGGTTATTAATTATGAATGATGGTGATGAAGTATAAATAAAGATGGCATTGTATTATGTTTGCATTATCCTTCTTAGATAAATCCTTCTTCTGAGTCTTTAAGGAAAGAATGAGTGGGTTCATTCACTTATATCATCTTTAAAGATTGATAGAATTGATTAGAAAGCATAGGGATAAGTTATTGGACTTAATATAGTATTTTAAGTCTTGAATTACTCCAAACTCTTCATGTTTCTTGATCGTGGACACCATTAGCCCTACACTAAAAGGGCACTAGTCCTATGTCTTGTATCAAACCCTTATATCACTAAAGTATGGTTTATTCACTTATTTTAGGGTTAATTAGGGTTTAATTATATGAAAAACATACATTTTTTAGTAGCATTTATTTTTAAGGAATTTAGGCTTCTGTGATCCATAATCTTGTTTACAGAATAATTTCGGCAAAATCACATACTAAAATGATAATCATTTTAGTATGTGATTTTGCCGAAATTATTCTCTAAACAACATTTATTTTATTAGACATAATTTTCCTAGGGTTATAAATGGTTTGAAATATATTAGAAATAAAGCATCAATTCATGTTTATTTTCTAGTCATAAATTAGGATGATTAATTGATTTTATAGGTATTTCATTCACTAGAAAATTGTTGTAAATAATTATATTATTTACTCTTATCTTTAGACCTCATTTTTCACTTTGTTTTCATAATTTCTTTGGCTATATTTGCTACTATCTTAAGCTAGTCTATGGATGTAGTTTTTTATTTTATGTGTTAGTTTACTTCAACGTTTTCTTAATTTTGTGTGTTTAGGGATATCCTTTGAGCCTTTATTTCTTGAATTAATGCTCAATAATAGCTATGGGACCCTTCAAAATCAAATATAAAATTCAAAAATCCACCATAAATTCTAGTTACTTGATCTCATTGATTTGAGGTAATTGAAGTAGAATTCTTAGGAGGTTGCTGACTTCATTTGACTCGGACATTTAATCCCTAATATCTGATATAAAAATCACTCTTATGTTGGATATCATCCCACGGTGACATAAGGGAAGTCATTGTTAAGGTCAGAGTGGTGACAGTCACATTGTTTCTCATTTTCTAGGTAGCTTAATTGAGATTATGTTTAAAGTGTTAGCTTTTGCTATAACATGTCATATTTTATGACTTCTTCATGTATTTCAAGAATGAAACATTCCATGGTGGAAGAAGTGTAAAGTACCTAGGAAGGATAATATGGAGTACTTAAGAATGTACACAAAGGACAATGAATGCAATGTGTACATAATAATAAAATAAGTACATTACATATTTAAAATAAAATAATTAATAATAAGAGATATTTGCCACAAACATTTATGAATACTAATAAAAAATTATAAATACAATGTTTATCAATATATGGAATTGTGTTGAACTATATAGTCTTATACTAAACATGATTTATGAAACAATTACTTTCATAAAATATAGTTGATGATGTTATTTTATCTTAAAAATCTATGATGAATATTTTTATTTTTTAGTGTACACTGCATCTTTCCATTTACTATTTTATAATCAAGCATATATATTCATTGTCATTTTTGAATGAAAATATTAAAATATGTATAAAGAAAAATTATTAATAAATGTTAAGAATGTAAAATGTTTTTCATATATAATTATTTTCCTAATGTGTGGAATAACATTTAAATTTGTATAGTATAAAAATGTTTCTATTTTTATAAAAAAAAGTATATTCTTAATATTTAAATAATGATTTTAAAATTGTATTTAAAAACCATTGTAGATAAATTGATTTCCAATTCATTTTATTTTTGAAAATAGATCTCTAATCATTCAAATTATTTATAAAAAAATTAATATGTTAAATATAAATTATTATAATACTAAAAAGTTAAAAAAATATTAATAAAATTACAGAATTAATTAAAATTAACTAATAAATAATGTTTATTGGTTTCATTCTCATTTGCTAAGTAAATTGAATTATCTATTTTACAAGTAAAGATAATATTTAAATCTTTGAAAATTATAAAAATTATAATTAGATACATATTAACAAATATATTTCATGCATATTAACAATATATTTCATATAATTCAATTACTTTTAAAAATATTTATGATATATTTTTAATAATAAATATATAATACATATTATATTTATTATCGTTAATTAGCTATATGTATATAGTAAACTAAAATATATAACTTAGGGTGAAATTTTGTTTATATACTTTATTATTTAAAAAAACTTTTCACACCAATTTATTAAACCTTGCTTTTTGCAGGATATTTAGTATTATTATTTATTTAAAAAAAAACTCTTCACAACATAATTGAAAACCTTGCCTTCTGCAGGGAAAAAATTATTATATAACAAATTATTATTAAAAAGCTTTCACACCATATTTGAACCTTGCCTTCGACAAGAAATAATTTCTTATATTTTATTATTAAAAAAACCTTTCACAACATATTGAAACATTGCTTTCTGCACGGAATAATAACCGTTATTTTTTTTTTTTCGAAGGTGGCAAAACTTATCAAACTCAAGTGTCAAACCAACATTGAGAATAGCTATCTCTGGCTGCTATCCGCGAATGTCGGTTTGACTCATCACTGTTATCAAGGAAAACCACGCCACCTGTAATAACCCGCTGGTGGTCCGTAAGGGAGCAGGCTTTCACTCCTGCCAGATGCCTCTGGGTCTTGGGCGGTTAACCTGTTTCCTTATGTCCGAGGAAGACGAGCTCTTAGCCAAACAGAAACAGTTTTACAGCATACTCCAGGCCAATAATAACTGTTATCACTTGAAAGATTTTATCTTATTTTATTTATTTATATTTTTAATTAACTCCCCGTCCTAATTTTTGAGAGACATAAGATCAAGGCAAGAGCTAACCAACCTGCCATAGGGCATTAAATGCCCGTATGGAGGCTGGCTCTACTATGTATGTAAAAATGGGTCATGGGCGCATACATGTGTTATGCATCGTAACTTCGGTCAGTTTCCAGCGTCGCGGGACCCATCACGCTCGAGCGTTCACCGGGACCCATTCCCTCGCGCCAATTAACCAATTTTAATTTTCAAAAATAGCTCCTGCTCCCAAGACTGCTCTGTTCTGACCCTCTGCAACCTGACGGACCACCCGCGAGACTGCTCTGTTCTGACCCTCCGCAACTCGATGGACCGCCTGTGCTCACGACTGTGCACCCACCTCGCAGCAATCCCGGGCGCTTTCACCCACCTTGCAGGCAATCCCGGGCGTGAGGTAAATAAAATAGGATTCAGGCCTTTGACAGAACAGAGGATTATTCTTTCCCAATTGCATTTCCATCACCCAATAATTGATCATGTGTGCATTCAAGACAATTACAACAGAGCAAAACATGTTTAGAAGGCAGTCAACTTTCCAAAATTTTTTATGGTTTTCTGTTGCTTCTATAATATAAACTTCAAGTTGCTCTTCTAGCACCAATAATAGCACATTTATGAAAAGAATAAAGAAAGATCGTCATCTTTCTATGTAACTTCTCACAGATGCAAAACGAAGTAAGAAACATACTCTTCAAGGTTCAAAACACAAGCTCAAGCATAAGGCTTTACAAGATGCGGGGTTGAATTCCCTTCTCAAGCTGATTAACGCCATAATCTCAAACCCAATTAGGACTTACAAGATTTTGTAGGCTTTTGGACCAATTGCTTTCCACCTTGACCTACTGGTTCATCTTGGCAACACTAATATACTAAAGGTCAACTCTATGGCCTGCCACTTTTGAAGCTTGGTAAGGATTCTATATATACACGACACCATCCCAAGATTTAAATTGCCACTTCTCTTCTTGGCACCAAGACTTATCACATGAAATAAAAGTAGATTCCACCGTACCTTGTTGCCAAGAATGGTGTTTTTGGTTTACTCATTTTTGTTTTTTAAAGAATAATTTACTATTGATATCATGATAGAAGATACTCCCACCTATTATTTTTACCAGTTGTCTGCTTCAAGTCATGCTCTAGAGCACAGTTTTTCAGGCTGGTTGGGTTTAGTCATTTATGAACGTAGCTATGGAATATTACAATTTCAGAAAACGATAGTTATGGCTTTTGAACTAGCTCAAATGAGATGATGAAGCCTGAAAACTTTGAGTTCACAACCATATTTCTAAATACAAATATTAATAATGCAAGTGCGTAGAAATTTTTTAGCAGCATGAAGGGAGTCATTCAAGATGGAAAGTGACATGGACATCAAAGGTCTGAACAACATTAAAATTAGGAACAACCTAACCTAACAGTCAACTTTCACTAAAGTTTAGCTTTTAGCGTCCAAAACACCAATTAAAGCTAAACCAAGGGTTATGGGTAAATTTTTCTTAGCTAAACCAGAACAAGTGAATAACTTACCATTTCTGATTTACAGATATAATATAATGGTGTTAAGCTTTTTTCAGAGACCAAAAAGTAAAGATGGAGATAAACTCTACCGAGTACTCTCACTGAACACTGCCCACAAACTGGAAAAACTTGCAGACAATGTGCAACCCAGAGCATGAAAAAATGTAATAAATATAGTGAGGAACATACAGGGAACCTATGCATAAAACTGCTATTGTGTTGCCTTGGTATAAATTTGCTGTCAATTTTTCAAAACATACTACCTAATTTTCCTCATATTTTACTTAGATTTTAGGTGTTACTGTTATTTCTTGAATTTGCAGTTAGTACCTAGATTGAGAGATCCCCCTCCTGAAGTTGACAAGTACTAACTTTGGAGAGAGGAAATAAGCGAGATGACAGTTCTTACTTCTAGAGTTTCCCAACTCCCTTCAGCTTTACAGGGTGGTAATTTCCAGGTGATAACAAGTAGCATTTAATTTGGAATATCTAAAGCTGGTTGTTAAAATCTTCCTTTCACAGTCAGCCCTGCAGATGTTCAGAGAGATGAGAACCACATCTGTACCTTTTCCCTTATTGTAATTCCAAAGTATTTCCATTTTCTGAGCTATTAAATTGAATGAACCAAATTGTTCTAACACTCTCTCTCTCTCTCTCTCATGCATTGTGCATGCAAATTTTTGAAGATTAGTATCAAGGTGAAGAAGAATTCGATACCCAAATTGACCATACTGTAGGGTACAACACATTCATGAATAAAAAGACCTACATTTCTTTCTTTCTTAAAAGAGAGACAAAACAAGCCATGCAGTTTGTTCTATAGAAAATCACATGAGAAAATGCAACCCAAAGACCCTTTTTGTATTCTTGTAAATTTCTGGTAACTAAAGTTGGACAATATATATTTCTTCAGTTAAGCAAAACAACAAATGAAGAAAAGAAGTCCTTCTGGTCTATATCCTAGGTTCAGACATATATGTATATATGCATTTAACATGCTCTGTACATACCAATGACATGAATGTATGTATGCATTTAACTTATTATATGCACAGACCAATGTGCCATGCAGTTTGTTCCACAGAAAATCACATGAGAAAATGCAACCCAAAGACCCTTTTTGTATTCTTGTAAATTCTTGGTAACTAAAGTTGGACAATATATATTTCTTCAGTTAAGCAAAACAACAAATGAAGAAAAGAAGTCCTTCTGGTCTATATCCTAGGTGCAGACATATATGTATATATGCATTTAACATGCTCTGTACATACCAATGACATGAATGTATGTATGCATTTAACTTATTATATGCACAGTAAAGATATGTATGTACATATGCCTTTAACTAGTTCTATTCACATTAAATCAGTAAAAAATCAAAATACCACTTTATGGCCTTTCAGAAGAATGCAGACAAAACCTAAATTCATTTCTTCACCAGATAAAAAGACAAAGAAAAAACTAATTGATGCTTCCAAAATGATCAAACATTTTGGCAATAATTTTCTCTTTTTTAGAAGCTTTCTAGAGAAATTCACCAGTTCCTTCGTTCACAAAATAGAGTCATACCGAAACTAGCACACATGATGAATTGGAACATTCCTACTCTCTACTGGGGCTACTAATACGTTAGTGTCTTCCTCGGGAAGGAAAGCCAGCCTTCAAGGTAAGGATTATTGAAAAGCAAATGCATGGAAGAAAAATTATGATCTTCTCAATTGAGTTATGCTTTCCAGACCTTGGCAAACTTCTTTCCTTTCAGTCCTGAAATCCATCTGATCACACCTTCTATAATCTGTTTAGAAATATGGGTACAAGGATTAGATGGGAGAAATGAAAATATACCTGGAAGCTGCCATGGATCATATTTGTAGAGATCCACTTCTGCTATTATAGGAATAAACAGGGATTTTCTTTGCAACAGATATTGCATGTTATTATGTTTCTTTCAGCAATGTATTGAATATACCAAGATGAAGCATTTGAAAGTCTATAATACTGTTTTGTGCATGGGTAGGAAATATTGAAGGGTCTTGAGTGTAAATTTACACAGTACAAAAAATTGCATTTCAAGTGGTGTTCAATATTTATAGCATGAATTGTTGCTCATATGTTTAGTCAATATTCGTGTTCCCTCATTTCTATAGGGATTTGAAGAATGAAGAAGTGGGACTTGATCAATGAGTTGGAGGTTGAGGACCCAGAAGGAATGATAGAGTTTTCAGCGGAAGATTTGACATGGATAGAAGTAGCAGGAGACCAAGTCGCGATTATTCCATATTGTCGACTTGAGGATTTTATAAGTGGAGAGCAAATGAGGGAAAGTGCACCTACTCGATTTGTTGCTAAAACTCGACGAATTAAAGATGTGAAGGATATCAAGAGGACAAATTCTTCAACATATCTAGAATATGTTGTGTGAGTCTCTCTCTCTCTCTCTCTCTCTCTATCTATCTATCTATCTATATATATATAATTTTGATTTTAAGTTCATTATGTCGAACATGCATAAATATTTTATTTAATTTTTGGTAAATTCTTGATCACAGATATTGGTGTGCCTATGGTCCAAATCATGTACAATCCAGCAATGTAGCTGAACCTGGATCTACAACTAAAAAACGTCTTCCACGTCACAACATCGAATTTGGTTGTCAGTGACACTTTATTATGCGATGACTTGCTCTTAGACCAAATGATGTTGTTCTAATATATACAGCATGCAGACATATTGATGACAAAAATGTGGTTTGTCATGGAAATGAGGCAAATGGCATGCCGCAGAAATTCAATTTTGCGCCGCATTTAACAGAGCATATACGAACTATTGTTGAAGATTTCGTTCGTGATGGTTTTAATGCTACGATGATCTGGAAAAAAATTATCTTTGATTTAAGGTATGGATCTGGTGAGTTGTTCACAAGGGCACCTCGAGATTCTTTCATGACAAGAAAAGATGTGTCAAACATGTACAATAATATCAAGAGGTTGGAGTATGTGAAGCATGAAAGTGATCCAATGAGTGTGGATTCTTGGGTTAGTGAGTGCCCAGAGAGCTTTTTCTTCTACCAACAACAAGATGTTGTTGAAAACATCCCTTTCATTATAGGCATACAAACTAAGTGGATGCTTTCAATGATGGTGAATTAATCACACAACAACATGTTATCGATGGACTCCATTTTTAGCACTAACAAATATGGGGTAAATATATTTACCAAAACTTCATTTATTCAACTTTATTTCAATGTTATCCTCTTATATGCTTATAATCTTGTTTTCTTATTGTAATGCAGTATCAATTGTACACCATAATGGCTTTTGATGACCATCACAATGGGATTCTAGTGGCATGGGTCATATCAACCCGAAATGGTACTCTTGATATTTGTAAATGGATGTCACAATTATTTGCAAATGGGAAAAAGGAAAACCCAGATTGGCATGTCCGAGCTGTCATCACAGATGATGCAGCAGCAGAAATCGAGGCATTAAGGTGAACCAGTTTTTTCTTTTTTGAAGATATAAAAAGCAATAATGTTCAAGGATATTCTATTATAATGTTATATTATTTTAGGACTTGCACAAATTGTACACTCTTATTGTGTGTATGGCATGTCCATAGAGTGTGGTTGAAAATTGTCGGAACTAAAGTCAGGGGAAAGGAAAATAAAGTCTGTATCTTTCGTGCTCTAGGATTAATCATGCATTCGTGTAAAGATGATGCATCTGTGCAACATGAAATTCAAAGTTTCTTTGATGAATTCAAAGAAGAAACTGTGTTTTTGGATTATTTTGCAACCAACTGGTTAAACAACCACAAATTATGTAAGTTTCTTAAAGTTGCATTTTATCAGTTTATTTTGTAATTGACCATTTTCTATTGTTTCTTCACATCTAATATATGTTTTTATTCCAGATATGTGCTCAAAAGCATATAGGGACTTCCCACATTCCAACCAGGATACTAATAATGCTATCGAATCTTATCACCAGTATCTAAAGCAAAGGTACCTTTGTGAGAAGAACAATGCGTCCCATAGAAGGGTGGATTGGCTGTTGCACTTGTTATTAAAAAAGGTTGAGTTATATTACATTCACATGCAACGTCTAAAAAAAACGGGTTTTGTCCGAGCTTCGAAAACTGAGCAACAAATAAATTTAAGTGCAAAGCAAAGAATATCCCAGATGAAGATTGTATGGCTGATGGAAACAAGGAAAGTGAGTATTTGGTTCGTAGCCAAACTATGGCAACTCGTGATACATGGTATCATGTCATCTATAAAGGGATGAACCTAAATTTTTGTAATTGAAAATGGGCCCTAAATGGAAATATTTGTAAGCATATTTTGAAAGTTGAGATGGTAGTGACTAGAAATGTTTCGGGGGCAATGAATTGACTAATGTCTCTAGGTCTATTACAGAAAGACCTGGATATTTACTTGATTTAAATGAATCGTTTGTAATGACCCTAGAAATTGAATTGAACCTTCCAGCTTCTCCTTCCATTGATTCAACCATTATAAGGCCAGATAGCACCCTAACAATCGATGAGGAAATTAAACTTGTGATGTCATCAACTCATAAGAGATTGAGGGGTTTATTACAAATAACACCCACAACTTTGGAGCAGGCATATGAACTAAATCAATTGGTAAAAAATGTAAGCCAAGAGTACAATAATAAGAAATTTGATGTTGTAACTCCATCCAAGGTCACTACCAAGAGGCGACATAGTTTCTTGAGCCCAACCAAAAAAAGGGGGCAAAGCGTTCCTGCGTTGAAATCAAGAAAAGATGGACCACAATTCCTAAAGGTTGGATGGTGTCGTGGAAGGAAAAGAAGCATGAACGAACAATTGGAGATTTCTTCTACAAAAGAAATCAATCTGGACCACACATCTAGAAGGGTACAAGGTTATATTTTACAAAATACTGGTATGGAAATATCAATTGATGTATCATTTTATGTGAAATTCAAAATATCATTATCTTCATCGCCTTCATTGCAATTGCATAACAATGTGTTTTTTTTTTATTACAGCTGAAGATTCCACATCTCAAAATACTTCAAGTTGTCAAGTTCGTTTATTTCATGAGAATAAAGTGGATCCAAATATGGGGGGTTCGTTGATTCCTTTTCCATTTGATTCATCACGTCCACCTCTCCCGTTTGATCATCGAACCCCCTGGTTGTTTCCACCAATTGCACCAAATTCATTCATTGGGCAGCCTACCTCAACCCATAACATTTCGGTTCCACACCCTAGGGTGATGCCCCCTATTGTAAAACCAGTCGGATTGTATCACCGCTTGCACTCTATACAGGAATTAACGGGTGAAGAGAACAATCAAAGTGCCAGCAATCAATGGCGAGATGACAAATATTCGAGCTGATGAGTGTTCATGGATATAATATGGGCATAACCCTATAAAGGGCTCTCCTAATCCAAGAACATGTTGTGTGCATGATGGGTTGAAAATGTTTCTGGATATGTACAACATTGTCTAGTTTCAATTTTGTACGGTTATTGTATTGAGCTATTGAAATCTTTTTGTTGAATTCAAAGCATATAAAATCTCAGTGTAAATGTTGGCTGAACTCTAACAAACTCCAGGAAAAGGTTATTTTCCTTTTTTCTACTATAAGCTTGATACATCCTTTTTGGATAACAGTATAGTGTATTGTACATAAAGGCAGAATTGGAACTCTTAGATATCAGGCTGTCTCATTATTGTAGATGTTATTTTGGCATGTTGTTGTCTCTTGCCCACTAGACAATCCTCTGGGTTAATATGCTTATGGTTGCTTGCATTTGTGGGGTTTCAACAACGCTTATCTGTTTTTCTATAGCCCAATCAAATTCCCTGAGTGAATTAAACCAACAAGAGAGTTTGTTCCATTTCTTAGGTTGCCTATTTGCAGCTAATTTCTAGAGCTAGTCTGTGTAAACAAAAAGGCAAATGGGGAATTCCATTTTCAAATTGTACTTATAATAAGGCTCATTAAATAAGCTTCTTGTTATTTTCAAAGAGGTCACTTCAAATGGAGTTAAATTTCCAAATAATTACTCCAGCCTTTTGATCAATGCATTAGTGAGGACAAGCATGGTTCCCTAGAATGCCGAAGACAAAAAATCCAGCATGAGATTCAATTCAACCATGAAGAGTAGTGCCTAGAACTGAGAGATAACAACTGCATGCAGTCAATTCTTAACTGGATTTGCACCATAAATAATTTTAGTCACAAATCAATGCATTAAGATGCTACAGCCATGAACCACTCTGATGCTAAAGAAAGTCAAATGAAGCGGTGGATAATGTTTGAGCATGAAATAAATATGAAACCCTCTCTTCGATTGGGATTTTAAGTTCTCACATGCATGGCATATCTTTCAGATGAATTTGTAGTATGGTACCTTCTTGTCACTTAGCAGTTTGCTTATACTAGTGGTTCATATGGTATTATGGTTCCTTCAATATCTATAGATTATTGGTAAAAAATAATAAACAATGGGATAAGAATGTGCTTGCAAGAGATTTTGTTAATGATGTTACTGTTTTCCACCATTTGCATCCCTGTTTTTGCATATGTTGATGATGCCAAATTTCACAATCTACAAAATCCAGTACATATTATTTATTGTGAGAGTGAAAAAAAATTACAAAATGCAGTGCAAATTCTCTATTGTGAGAATGAACAATCCCTCCCAGTTATTAATATTTTGCACTTCAATTGATAATTAAGGTTATGCAATATTTTGTTAATGATGTTACTATTTTCCACCATTTGCACCCCTGTTTTTGCATATGTTGATGATGCCAAGTTTCACAGTCTACAAAATCCAGTACAGATTGCTTCCTATGAGAGTGAACAATCCCTCTCAATTGTTAATATTTCCACGTCAATTGATAATTATGGTTATGGAAGATTTTGCTAATGATGTAACATGTTACTGTTTTCCACCATTTGCACCCCTATTTTTTGTATATGTTGTTGATGCCAAGTTTCAGAATCTTCAAAATCCAGTACAGATTGCTTACTGTGAGAGTGAAAAATCCGTCCCAATTGTTGATATTTCCACTTCAATTGATAAGATTTAGCTAATGATGTAACATGTTACTGTTTTCCACCATTTGCACCCCTGTTTTTTGTATATGTTGTTGATGCCAAGTTTCAGAATCTTTGAAATCCAGTACAGATTGCTTACTGTAAGAGTGAAAAATCCGTCCCAATTGTTGATATTTCCACTTAAATTGATAATAAGGCTATGCAAGAATTTGTTAATGATGGTACCGTTTTCCACCATTTGCACCCTGTTTTTGCATATGTTGATGATGCCAAATTTCACAATCTACAAAATTCAGTACAGTTTGTTAATTGTGAGATCGAACAATCCCTCCCAATTATTAATATGTCTACTTTAATTGATAATTAAGGTTATGCGAGCTGTCTTGTAGTTAGGTGATTAGTGTTGCATTCTTATATTGATGAAGTATAGGCCTTTCGGAGAAGAAAAAAAACATTTCCCCTTCATCTGATCCTTTTATGAAGGCATTTTCCCATTTGTATCCTCAGAATTAATTTCATATATCGTTGCCTCATGTTAATTGGAAATACCACCTACCCAAGATTTTTTACTTATGCCTTTGATTGGTGATAGGCCTTGGGATGTCATTAGTCTTAGTTTTTAATTGATGAATAATCCTTGTTGGCAATATTCCTTCAACATTTTTATTTCCAGTGGAAAAAATCATTATCTTTCCATTCCTTCCAATAAAAGAATTGCATTCCAAAATTCAGAGGCCTTTGGGCACTTCTACACAAAGATGGGTTTTCCCCTTCTGTTGAGTATATAGCCACTAGCATAAAATAAAACAACAGTGCATAAGAGGGAAATAATAAAGCTTTGCAACCTCATGATAAAAGCAGCAAAAAATTGGAAGGCACCTAGATAGCAGTGCTTCTATGAGGCAAAATCTCTTCTGCCCCATCTGTTGGACTTGATCATTACAAAACTTGTATCTCTGTGAAACCTGCTTGGATAGATAATCTGCTTCACTGTTGAATTCCCTGCATATGCATTTAAAATTTATCTCAACAAAAGACTTTTAATTCCTCAGCGTGAAGGAGGCTACCATGTAGTTGGATGTTTCTTTTTACTATTGTGCCAGTCAGCCAATCAATCACCAGCTGATAGTCACCATAAGTATTTAACTTTTCCACTCTACAATCTCTTGCTGGCTTCATCAGAATTGTGACTTCTTTCACTTCAGCTATGTCATTTTTTCTCCCTCCTAATCCATATTCAGATGTTAATTTAAGGGAAGGAGAGATGACTAACTGTCCCCCAGCTCCACAAGAATTGGGATCAACATTACCTGCCTCATTGAAGAAACCATAAAGAATGGCTGTGTCTATGGCTGGGGGCCAGTTCTCTATGTTTTCTTTCTTTTGTTTTGTTGGTATGTTCAGAACTCACATAGAGTCTATACACTTCCTAACCCGAGAAAAGTTGCTTCTGAGCTTATGTGCTTGTCCTGAAAAAGGCATTCATTTCTTGTAAGCCAGATGGCCCAAATGATGAAAAGGAGAAGGGCGTGAAATCTGATATTCATAACCTTGCCCTCAAGCTAGGCTTCAAGGGTCCCTTCGATTGTGCTACCATTTCAGCAGCCCTTTCCTCCTGTCATAGCTAAACTGCTTCCCATATGTCCCTAGAGAAAGAACATGAGATGAAAAGGTGTGAAACAGTCTCATTTGAGACTTAGCTTATGTAGTAGATCTGTCCTAGAAGTAGAGAGCTGCAGCCAGCAAGAGGGATGAGCTTCTGTGAAAGGAGAAGGGACGAGTTGGTGAGATCTGTCTAGGATACTAAGGCCGAGTTCAGTGAAGATTGATCTGTGGGAAGGGTTATCTGCCCTAGCCGAAATCTAGTAGTAAGGCAGCTAAAGGTCTGAAGTAAAAGAACAAGGGTCTGTCTAGCTAGATCAGGTAGGCCGAGTCTTAGCTTGAGGGATGGTACCATAGATCTAAGGTGAACAGTAGTCTGATCAAGGAACTAAGTTTTGGACACCAAAAGAAGGCTACTGATCTGGATCCAAGGTTGAAGATTGTGCTGGAGAAGGCTGCATGCCCAGCTATGCAACTATAGGCCTAAAGGGTTGGGCTGAGGGTGTGTTAGGGCTGTTGTAACAACACTTCTTGGATAAGGAAACCTCCAAAGTGACCCACAGTTTGAACAGTGTAAGATGAGGATTGTTACCGTAAGAATATTAACCCAGAGGATTGTTACTTTCATTTATTCCCATAACATCCATCCAGGTGGAAAACAACACTGTATTAAAGAGGTAGCATCTTAAACTTGAAATTAAAATTAAATTCAAACAGAGCTACAATAATCTTCGCTAAACCACTAGTAGGTTAAGAATAATTAGTTCACCTCAAATATAATGTACATAATTGGACACATGAATTCAGTTATAACATGATTGGACATCTAAGGTGAATTGTTGGAGAGGTAAATACCCTCTACGGATAGAGGCGATCCCTACTAGCCTAGAACAGGTCTAGCAACAATCAATCAATGCTACTCTGCAAGTTCCTAGTTGCAATTAACAAGTGGGTAATGAACACCTACTTGGATTCCAGCGCTATGTTTGATGAAGAGACGCCGCTCTCGCTCCTTCGCTCCAGCCGGTCACAATCCTCCACTATCCTCGTGGGTGGACACCTGCACAAGCAAAGAGAAGACAAACACAAGCATAAAATCTAGTAATAGCAACTATACATCAGTCAGAAAGGATGTAATTCACATTAACCATCATAAGACAAATGAGAATGGAACCATAACAGTAGTCATCTATCTTTTATTAATCAAAATAGAGAAAGGTACAACCAATGTTCTGACGCTGAGTCCTTCTCTGGAGGGTCCAGCCAGCAAGTCTCATAAGCATTCACCCTTGAAGGTAGATCTCCCAAGACAAACAACTCTCTCTGTCACACAAGGCAACAAACTTGGCAACCTTCCTTAAGCTCTCTAGCAATCCAAACTCAACACACCAAATGCCTATTAAGAGCAGCACTAATGCACTATGAATTCCTCTATGTCAAAGTCTATATGTTCCAAAACTAGCTGCTCATGGCAATGGTAGAGGCTTATATAGGAGAAGGAGTCTCCATGAATGGTGAAAGGATGAGCTTATCCCTAAGAAAGGCGGGTCATTAGGCGAACAAACATGCCATAGAAAGGAGGGCGACCTTTACAAAGCCAACAACCAGGCCTGGAGTCATCTGGAAGGCTGGTTGTTAGAACAAACTCGCCCAAACAGGATCAGCGCGGGTGTATAACTGAGATGGCGCGCTGGCAGCGCATCTCAATAACAGAAGAGGTCTGGTCAGCGCGATCTAATACAAGCGGAGGGTGCACTGTCTATGAAATTCGACCAGCGCGAAAAACCCGTGTGCTTCCGCACTGGCAGCGCATCAATTACACTATCATCCACCAGTCAGCGCGGTTATTTCAATAACAGTCGCAATGATCCAATAAACTTAGGCAAAGAGGGTTTTTTGGCCATTTCAGGGAGCATGAGCATGATGGATTAGGTTTTATGACACAGTAGGGAGACTGACAAGGAGACAGTGACATTTTACTGTGTAATAGATACCCCCTAAAGCATGAAGCCCGAGAGAGTGGGAGGGGTGAAATGCTTTACAAAACTGCTGAACCGGAACACCACCAGGAAGAACCTGTACGTAGATACAACTGATATTTCAATTAGATGTAGTCTAGGCATGGGTGCAGCCATCCAAAAGACATACAAAGAAGGTCTGTGGTATGGACGTAGCCACCCAGCTGAAGAGACCATGATGATAAGAGGTATGGTCGCAGCCATCCTAAAAGACTCAGGTACGGGCGCAGCCATCCATCAATGAGTCATGTAATAATACTCCACAAAATCGCAATCTGGCCCATAATGGACTAGAACTAGGGTCTTGCACTCCATCCAAACCCGAACAAAGTACAAGTTCAAACATGTGAATAGAGGAGTCGAAGTCGAACATGCTTGAACATCGTCTGATTACCAACCAATGATGAAAGCTGTTAACAGACGCGAGAGGGGCCACCAATAATGACGATGGTCCTCAAGGTACTATAGGTACAATCCACGGCGTGTGAATGAATGATCCGGTGTCGAACACCCATAGAGTCATTCGATCGGAGGCCAATGATGAAAACCTCGCGTCGAACACGAAGAACCTGCTATTGAGGCATGCAGGCTCCAAGGTACCAGAAGGGAGTCTCTAGGTCACTTTCCTGGATAATGAGCTGAAGTCGACAAGAAGTGATCTTTATCGAAGGTGGGCCATAATGTTTCCCACATCATCGACACGAGACGGAAAGAGACAATGTGTTTTGTGTGAAATATCAGAGGGAGGTTATACTTGCAGAGGCCAACTTCTCTTGAACATATCGGCGGCACAATGATGAATTTGGCAGTATTTGAGGTCAAGTGATCAGAGGTCGTAATGACAGGACAATGAGCAGATGAATGGTCAAATAGGATAACCCAAACCCATGGAGGAAAATGTGAAAGGAGATGAGATGTCCCCACCCAGACACGAATGCAAACAGTGCCATGTTCAAGAGTGACATACTGCTGATGACGACGATTATGATTCCTTTATTTCCCCCACCATTTCTGTCGAGTACCCCGGTTATTTTTGGATGACAAGCTTGAGGGGGATAGCATATGCTTGAAGAGTGTCATTTCGACGGAGCCCGATGTCATTAAGTTTTAACGAGTCTGACAAAGGAAGAACTTAGTGACTTTTCATGTTTAGAGAGTTTGAAAAGACCGCTGAAAAGAAAACTCCGGGGGGGTGCTTTTTCATAAAGTTGTGTCCCTCGAGCCCGAAAAAGTATAAAACGATGCTCGAAAGAACCGCCCGATCATTGCGACCGAAGAGTACTTTTCATAAATAGTGACTTTGACCCGAAAAAGTAAAAAAGCGGTCAAAAGCACGTCGTTTTAGAGCCAGTAACGAGTGCGAAACGACAAACACCCGACAATCTTTATTAATTTAAACGGTCGAAAAAAGAGCTTTAAAAGTGACCGCCCTTCGTTCCTTTTAACGAGCTGAAAGGAGGCTTGGCTATCTTTTCTTTCTTTATGTCGAAAAAGAGCTCAAAGATGACATTTTTTTTGGGACCAAGTGTATATAGATCCACCGTGACTTCGCCGATTCCGAGGACATGCACAAGGAAAACACCTGCGTAAAACCGTTCGATATGTCGAAAAACATAGTAAAAGATGCATCAGGGCATAATATAACGACATCAAGACTAAATTCATGATAAAGATGACAAAACCACTTTTATAAAGTTAATTTAGAACTTTTTACCATAAATAGGGGGGTGAAAAAATTATTTTTACCATTTTACCATTTGAGCTTTGGAGAACGTCGTAGAACTACAAAGTTGACGGAGCGGATTCTTCATCGTGCGGACGTCGTTCTTCCAACAACTGATTCCAGGTAGGTCCCTCTTGCCTTGCGCTCCATTTTGAATCCTTTTTTAAGCATTTTCACCGTAGGATTTGGTCATTTGGCCAAATTTTTTGAGCGTAGGTGCACTCTTGGTCAGTGCGGATTCGCCCATCGGGTCCGTGCTGACCGATTTTACCAACACACACCACTTTCAGGGTCAGCGCGGAAAACCCGTGTCCTTCCGCGCTGACCCAGAGAAAAATACACAGGGCCGCCATTTCCAGCGCGGCTGTTTTAGAAACAGTCGCGCTGGCGCCGTGAAAATCAATTTTTTAGAATTTAAATGGATAATCTTCAATGATGGCAACCTAATGCTTTTTGGGTGATCATGCAGGACACAATGGCCTTTGTGTGGCAAGAGAGGGTCCACGATAATGAAGATATGGGCGCTTTCGCTGATGCCGGATGCCGAAATGCAATGCGGACATGCGGTTTGCTCAAATTCTTTCTCACTCCATCCTTGAGGGCTCAGCCAGACCTCCTAGAGCTCTTGATCAGAGCTTGGAACCCAATAGATGGGAAATTTACGATCTGAGGCCGTGACATAGAGTTTGACTCCTCGGACATCTATTTTTTTACTGGATTGTCTCGTCGAGGTGTGATGCCTATCCTGGAGGGGCAGCGACCTAGCGGCGAGACGCTTGATCAGCTGATGGCCCGAGTGTGCCCACAGGCGGTCAAGACACGGATCGGGAAAGCAAGCATTCCATCAGTGGGTGCTGGACCTAATGGCGACATAGTCCTTCGCACTATACTCTTCCTTTTGATGCGCGCAGTAGGCAGTTTGGCCAACCATGAGGCCTCAAAGGCCAACCTGTTACTAGCTCTCGAGTGCTTACAGCCCACAATCTTCAACTGGGCAGCAGCTGTGACCAACAACATGAAGAGATAATTGAGTAACTGCCGACGTGGAGAGTCGAAGCAGTTTGGCTACGGATCGCTCTTGCTTCCGCTCATGTTCGAGCGGGTGCCGGCCCTTCGGCTGCAGACCATGGTGGTAGATCCGCCTAACAGTCCACGGGAGACGAGGGCCACCAAATGGGCCCGGGTCATGCCACGTGGAGGTGGCGGTCGCTCAGTGTCGTGGGGCGTCTTCTTCCGAGAGTGGCTAGATTTCCAGGTTATCTTCGTCGAGGACTGGCCATACGCCGGTATCGACTTCCGTGGTGATCCCGACAAGCCATTGCCTGCAGGAGAGCAGTGGGATGATGGAGGTAAACACTTGATCTCTTTTTTATTTTAATATTTTGTAATGTTTTTGAATTTTTTCATGTACATGTCCTAATAAATGCTATGCTGCGCAGATGTGGGACCTGTGAGACCCCTTTGCCTGGCCCCAGAGGCACGAAGAGAGGGGCAAGGCACTGCCATCTTGGCCTTGGCCCCTGCAACAGGCGACCAGATAGAGACTGTGGTACACAACCTTGAGGGCTTGCTGGTAGGAGTCCCAGATTACCAAGGGATCGAGGAGGTCCCCCTAGCTACACAAATCCATACAGTCGGTGTGGAACCTAGGATGCACCGCCTTTTGAGGCGGGTGGCACGAGCGGTGGCATGCTACAGAGAGAATAACCCACTGCAGTAGACGCCTAGGTTTTATTTTCCACTATTGTTTTGAGAGACATTTGTCTCGGATGTATTGAGGACATCAGCTCTACTCTAGACATGTACATATTTTTTTGAGCGCTTAGTGGCGCCGCATGAATATTTATATTATTATATATATATATATATATATATTATATAATATTATATTTATTATTTATACCGATTTTGGATGGATCTTTTACATGTGATGATGTTTTGATATGCTATGCAAATGTTTAATACAAATGTGATCTAATGTGTCAGTTGCACAACATACGATCCATATCTTTTTATATTTTTGGCAAGCTTAAAAGCACGCACACACATGCAAACTATGCTTGGAAAAGAATTTATTTTCATATGATTATGTTTATTCCTAGATGGACCTTTTCTTCACATAACGATGTGTTTTATATGCTATGCGATTGTTTGACACACATGTAAACTGATGTATCTACTGCATAACAAACGACCCATCGCGGAGTGTATATACACACATGCATACATTTTATTTTTACAAAAGCTTGAAAACACACATGAGAATCACGTATGCAAACTATGCTTTATGAGAGATGAAACGGGCATGCCCCCCAGCATCGTGTCTCAATTCGAGGTACATGCCCCCCAAGCTTCAGTCCATTGAAAATGGGTTGAAGGTTGACATAACGATTATGCGCTCGAAATGCATGAGCTCACGTTTCATTGTTTTAACGAGGTTGACATAATGGTTATTAACTATCCTCGGATACAAGCCGTTTCATTGTTTTAACGAGGTTGATACATTAGCAAACTATCCTTGAGACTCCTTGTTTCATTTTTTAGGGAGCTTGACACAAGATCAGGAACTATGCTCCACCCGAACTTCAGCATAATGAATAGGAAGTCGGGGCTTCCAAGAGTGGCACTCCCAATGGGAGGTCAATGTCTCGGAAATCAGGACCCAATGCCCCCAGGACACTATGCACGATGGCAGCATTGCTGGATATAGGCACGGGAGAGGTGGCCACGTAGTTGATCTGGGGTGAGACAGATGCAACTGGTGGATGAGAACCAAGAGGGAAGGGCAATTGTTCCGGAGGGGCTTGCGGACGAATGAACGATAATTGATCCATTGTCACTATTCTTCCTTCGTGTGGAAAGCAAACCACACGGAAAAGTGAATAAACAAGGGCTCCCATGGCATACACATAGTCACGACCAAGGAGAAGACTGAAGTCTAAAGATCCTTGGGTAACCGAGACGTCTATATAAACAGTCTTGCCTCCCAAAGTGATAGGGAACTTTGGAAGGATCCCTAATGGTTGACTCGTTCCTCCGTCGAAAGCGGTGAGATTCGGTGCGACAGGTATAAGCGATGGGGAGCCCAAAGCTCACCATGTAGTAACGGGCATAAGACTAACCGATGCTCCTTCATCTAACATAGTGCCGGGCAGCGCCATATGGGAAGCATAGGCGGTGACCCAGAAAGGTACATGGGATGGAAGGGGAGGGGTAGTCAAACAACTCCAATCGAAGGAAACGACCGAACTACTTGGTGGGGGAACCATATGGTTACCCCCTAACTCGGAAGGAACCGAATCACAATTCCCCAGAGAGGCTGGGATGGAAAGACCATCATCGAGCTCAGGAGAATCCGACGAGACGAGAAGAACATGGGAATTTGACTCTTCTGAAATAGAGTGGTCGATAGGAGGTGAACGCCAGTCGACACTCTTTCCGACCAATGGTTGGCCTAGAATAGGCTGGGCACAACTAGGTTCGAGAAGAGGGGCCTGGACAAGAGAAGAATGTGAATCAGTCTCATTGTTGGGAGGCGAATGATCTGCCGCTGCAGAAAGGCGTTGATATCCAATGGGGAGTTGGGGTGAGGGAGCTGGGAGACTTTTCAAAACAGTGGAGGCTTTATCCATGAGTGGACAAAGGTGAAGGGGATGATTGCCTTCACAAAGTCCGCAGGGGATTCGAATCTTCCCATTTCCCTTGCCATTCCAAGCTAATGAGGGAACATCGCTGTGAGCCTCAGTGGAGGATGAGGGGCGGGCCAGATCACGGGACCATACTTCTAAGATCCTGGGGATGCCAGGACAATCGCGAAGAAGATGGTCCTCCTTGCATAATCGATAAGGAAACTTAACCTTCCGCGGAGGAGCGGAAAGTGGCCCGACTTCAGGTGTACTTACGGGAACAGTTGTACTTGTAACCTCTCTCTTGGGAGACTTCTTGTTCTTGTTCTTCTTCTTCTTCTTCTTAGCCACCTGGTTATTCGAATCGAAACTTTCACCAGGCGAAGTACAAGAAGGAGACGTAGAAGTAGGGGTCGAAGGAGAGAGGTCCACCATAGGTTCAACATGATGTTGTGTAGGTGGAGGAACTGATGGAGCATCAGCTGACACGGTAGGGACCAGAGAGGTTGAAAACAACCAAACTGGCAACCCGAAAGTTAACCCTGGAAGGGATAACGTCGCCATATAAGGAGCACCAACATTCCCAAGAGGAGGAAAATGACCTTGATTCCCGTGAGGAGGGGAACTTGGGTTGGTAAACCCTGGAAAAGTTGCCATAGCAAAAGAAAGCTACTCAAGCAATCAAACACAAGATCTAACCAGGTAATGTTATCGTGGCCAAATGAATTTTTAAGACACAGGAACTAAACTTGACCTTTTCATGTTTCGAGAGTCGAGAAAAGGACGAAAAGATGACTCTGTCTCCTTCGAATGTTTAATGAGCACGAAGTGATAAGACACTCACTTACACCTTTTCTTTTAGGGAGTCCGAAAAGGATCAAAAGTGACTGCTCTAGAGATTCTAAGCAAAAGGTTAACCAAGCAACCCGTAAAACTGCTTATACACCTTGGCAATCGTATGAGAACCAAGGACTTTCCGTACTGCAGTCAATCTTCCCGAATGCTGTGTTCGGTGCGTTACGGTTCACAAGGCGGAAAACTTGGCTTCCTATGGATAAAGGATGCAAGCCTAATGGAGTCTCTCCATATATACGCGATGGTACGTGGGAGCCGAAATCCGTGCTGGCAACCTATCGTTTCAACCGGGAGGAATCACCCAACCACTCGACGGTAAGCTACCAGGTTTAAAGACGCCGGAACACGTCTCTAGCCTAGACCTCTAGATATTTGTGTTAAGTTCCAATGCGTTTTTAGATAAATTTGGTTTATTTTACGGTTGATCTTGAATTAAGTTTTGATTTCAGATCCTACCGAATGATCTCTCAAAAATACTTATATGCAAACTACATGTCAAAGAACATCATTTCATTCGATGAATTCTAACTATGAGAAGGTTAGGAATCTTTCAATCAAACAAAACGAACTCAAGCAATCACACAACCTAATGCAACTAACAGCAAGGAAATGAAACTTTTCGTTCGAAAACAAAAATCAACGAAATGTTCTTTTCCTTTTAACTATTAAATGCAAAAGATGCTAGTTTGCTTTTCTTTTCAATGCCACAAAGCACTTTTAAAACGAATTGAGAGATAGAAACACTAAGTCAAAGAACTAAAATCACTCAATGAAAACACAAGAAAATTCCCAAGACACTAAAAACCAGTTTCCCAAATCAAAGGAAAACAAAGGCTCATGAGCTATGTGATCTAAGCTCAACAAGACAAAAAGGAATTCAAAGGAGGAAGGCAAATCGCTTGGAACACAACCAAAACACTTCCAACAATCACCAAACGAATGTGAAAAACAAATCCGAAGTTGGCTGGTCAAACAAGAACACAAGATCCCAAACGGAAGGCTTGACATACACACGGCCACTAGATGCCCTAGGGTTTGAATGTGAAATCAACGGAGAAAAGCAAACACCCGGAGGATAAGAGTTCAAAACCAGACAAGCGACGATTCAACACACCCCAGCAACTGTAAAAGTTAAGGAAAAATGCAAACCAAGCGGTGAAAGCAAAAAGAAAGGCTTTGCAAAACCGAAAACAAGTAATAAACGAACCCTTGCGGAACAAGGCTTCGCAAGCAAGCGTGTCACAGTTCAGACAAAATAAAACAAGTCAAAAGCCAAGTGGAAAGAACGGGGGACAGTGAAACCAATAGGTTCAGGAGGCAAATTTGGACAAAAATGAATTTTACAGGATCAGCGCGGGTGACCCCTCAGCTACAAAGCGATGAAAAGACAACGCGCGTAGCAACTTTGCGCTGTCAGCGCGGAAGGACACGGATAAAGGGCGATGGCCCGAAAAACAAGGTCAGCACGACTGTTAAATGTATAAGCACGATGACAGGAAAAGAAACGAAACAGATGTGCGATGTCAGCGCGACTGTTCTGATTTAAAACGCGCTGAGGCTAAAAAACAAGCAAAATCGAACCAAATATTCCCAAACCAAGGAAAAAGTTTTTTAAAACAATTAAAGCATTCCCCAGAACAAGCCAGGAAATAAAAAAAAAAGAGAACTAATCCCCAATCTTTGACAAGAGAGTAATAATCAAATTCATAAACAAGGATGAACAACAAAGAGACAAGCAACACTCCCCAGCGGAGTCACCAAATTGTTGGAGAGGTAAATCCCCTCTACGGATAGAGGCGATCCCTACTAGCCCAGAACGGGTCTAGCAACAATCAATCAATGCTACTCTGCAAGTTCCTAGTTGCAATTAAAAAGTGGGTAATGAACACCTACTTGGATTCCAGCGCTATGTTTGATGAAGAGACGCCGCTCTCGCTCCTTCGCTCTGGTCGGTCACGATCCTCCACTATCCTCGCGGATGGACACCTGCACATGCAAAGAGAGAACAAACACAAGCGTGAAATCTAGTAAAAGCAACTATACATCAGTCAGAAAGGATGTAATTCACATTAACCATTATAAGACAAATGAGAATGGGACCATAACAGTAGTCATCTATCTTTTATTAATCAAAAACAGAGAAAGGTACAACCAATGTTCTGACGCTGAGTCCTTCTCAAGAGGGTCCAGCCAGCAAGTCTCATAAGCATTCACCCTTGGAGATAGATCTCCCAAGACAAACAAC